>JAXIVJ010006724.1:0-65030 GCA_036785665.1 Chirona hameri | reverse complement strand
GACTATCTTGTGGTAGAAAGCGACTGAAACGGGTTTAATGTTAAAAGCTAGAGAGCGTGCCCACAAACCCACATAGACGGGTGGGCTCTTCTCAGGAGCCCATCTAGCATGTTAACGTTCCGTGATGCTGGTTTCGCCCAGCTGGCATATGCTCTCGTACCTTGCTCTTGCGAGACTGCTCGGACTGTTCCTGAGAGTTCTCTTTGGGAGTGCCGTTAACGCCAAGCTTCTGGGCGGGCTGCATGCAAAACCGGAACAGCAATGAGAACCGGAACGGTGTGGCGAAAGGCAGGGTAACTAAACAAGACTCGGCTGCATTCCTGACGCTAATCACGATCGGTTAAATATCAGTGCCAACGGTGAACGATCGGGCAACACGACACTTGGGAACTAAACTAAACTAAGCAAGGGTTGAACAGAGCAATGGCCGATGGTGACATAGGTTTCCTAAAGCAATCAGGTCCGGGTGCATACGTTTAGTTGACGGCACATGCTGGGAAGGAAAGCCTTCTGTGAAGAGAAGCTAGCTCCGGTCACCAGCTCCACTCAGTTTCCATTGGACTTTTTAATGAAGTTCATACAAGTTACGTCCGCTATAACTTCAGATGATTTTCGAGGTAGAAAATAGTATATTGTTTGATTATACTTCGGGTTTGATAAATTCCTCGTGACCACTTTTAACTGTACAAATATATACCTTGTTGGCATAAAAAAGTCACTTGTCATAGTCCTACCCGCGCATTACCGATACCGACGTACATACAACAGGTGAGGTTAGTACGTTATTTGATGATATATGTCTTGCAGTACTCATGTGAAACTGTCTCTCACTCCAATTCCGTCGCTGTGTGGTCAGTAAGCCAGGCACACGTCTGCAGAGTACCGGTCTCCCCAAATGTCAGCACACCAAACGCAGTGACGTCACACCACATAGTGTGACGTCACATCCCAGCACAAATTGTCTCTCACTTATATTCATGTAACGCTGCGATCCGAAAAAGCCAAATGAAGACATGTCACACCATACCGTTAAATGTCACGCCAGTCATCAAAGGACGATTTGTAATGTGGTTGTAAGCTTCGAAATATATTACTTAGATGTATATTGTAATTGTATGTCTAGGTTAGGACTTTGTTGTCAGAGCATGTCTGGAGTTTTGTTGTTGACGATACAAATTGTCACGCGGCAGGCCCTCGTCTCTTCTCACCGACACACGGTGAGGGAACTTCGAATCCTCCTCTTCCTCCTCTTCATATGCGTCTTGGGCATCTTTTTCGGGTTTCCGCCCGGTACTGCTTGTCGGCTCTGCCGCATCCAGCTTATCCGCCGTATCCCGAGACTTCGAAACGCATGTTGGTGCCTTTTTACCCTTCGATGCCTGAGTATCTTTAGAATGGGCTGTTTCATCTTTTTCTGACTGGTCCTTAGGTTGTTGAGTCTTCCCCTCTGAGATGTTAGAGTCGGGTTTCTTTTCTTTCCCAGGCAGGAGTTTCTCTTCGTCTGGTTTTCTAGAGCCCCGGTTCTTTTCCGTGGATTTATTATCCTTGTTGTCTTCAGAATCAGAAGGAACACATGATGGTTCAATTTCTGAGTCACTGTCTCTTGTCTTCTTCGGTTCAGATGCCTTTGTGTCTAATTTGTTTTGCTCTTCTGCTTTTGGTTTGTCATTTTCTAACTCCGATTTTGTTGTTTTCTTTGAGGACTGTCCAGCAGCAAATGCGTATCATTAAAATAAAATACTTAGCCTTTAAACAGCGCATTCTCAGGTAACGACACCCTCAGCAGGCATTACTCAAGATTACTTTACCAATAGGAATTACTTGGTTATCTTTGGTATCTGAGTAATTACAGGGCAGACATGCCTAAACTGTCTCAGTCTTCTCAGTCTAACAGATTCCACTATGGCATGCGGTGCGCGTGGAGCTACAACTCAGTTGAAGAACCATGGATGAATAGCATATGACGATATCATCTGCAGCAGGAATAGGATATCGGGATGAGCTTATCATAATTTGATACAGACAATCCAAGTGTTGAAAGTCGAATTACAGACTGCCGCCAGAATCATCATCTCGTTCAGTAGGTAGTTGTAACATCAATGGAATAAGGTACGAAAGGGAATGCAACATCCCCATTACATAAATATCACATCAAGTTGCGAAACTTACCTTTTCTTCGACTACTTCCACCTTCACTTCCTTTATCTCCTCCTTCTTTTCCTCCTTCTTCTCTTCCTGCTTTTCTTCCTTCTCCTTTTTCTTTGGTTTCATTTTATCTTCGTCTAGTTCCTGTGAATTGCATAGCCATAAATTATGTCACGGCTCGAAATTGACATGATTGCACAAAGTTAACACATTGTACTTAAGTGTTTCGACGTTCTTTCTATAGGCAATACAATAGGCTAAAAGATCGCATGATGTTTGCAAATTTACATTGATTGCGATGGAAACTTTTTTAAATTCAATTCGCCATAATCAGATGTAATATGAGTCATATGCACGGTGTAAAAATGCTTATACAATGCTTGCTTCGGTGATTTTTACTTCTCCTTGATTTTTAGTACATGGTTGAAGTAGTATCCGTAAATGTCCGTAAATCAGTGTCTCAGTGTCCGTAAATTGCTCGGTGAATCGGAAATAACGAATAGCAAGTAACTATTGCATAGAAGGTACTTACGAGTTTCTCCATTTGTTTTTTCTCTGAAAAAGAGAAATAAACAGATCAGTACATCAACACTTCTCTTGTATTTTCTGCGCGACAAATCAGAAACGAACATGTCTGGATCAATGTATTTTATGTCGCTAATTTATAAATTATATTAGTATCTGAATACATGTATGGACATTTAAATTTTACCGCACAATACAAAACATAAATACACCAAACATACCCTTCAAACAGACGGTAACTGTGACCTACCTTTGACGGTGAGCTGGCACGAGCTCTCAGACGAGCCGAAGTCGTTACGGACCACCAGTTTGTATACGCCAGAGGCCTGCTTTTTCACGGAAGAGATCGACAGCCGAGCGGTCTGGCCGTCGAAACTCGTGAACACGTCGGGAGTCTCTCGGAGGATAGCGTTATTTCTGCAAATGGGCACAGGTTAGCATGCTACCGTTGTCGTTTTAACGACATCAGAAATGTAGAAAGTAATAGCCTTTAGCAATAATAAAGACACGTTTCGTTGGTTTAGTTGTGAATGCTTTATATAAAACAGTAATTAAATTGGCGTTGCACGTTACAAATGAAGCACTTTCCATGAATCCTTTTCATTTATTGTATGATATGTCTTTTTTTCTTACAACTTAAAGACCCGCAATATTAAACATAATCCATGTGCAAACATGCCAAAACTGGCATGTTTTCGTGTTCACTTAATCTTCTTGCCCATGAGAGGAAGCAATGTGTCCCATTTGTACTCACTTGTACCAGATGCACATGGTGCTCATGTCGGCCTTAGTCATTCGGCAGGCGAAGTCTGCGGAGCCTCCCTCCTCCACGGTTATCGGGGACAGCTGGCTGGCCAGCTGCGGCGCTTCGCCCTTTGGCTTCTTCTTCTCCTCCTCGAACACCTCCGTGACGGTGACCGCGTGCGACTTGACCTCGCCCTTCTCGTTCTTTGCCACCAGGTGATACTGGCCGCGGTCACTCTCCGTGGCGTTCTCGATCTCCAGCTTCACAGCGTACTCGCCCTGTCGACGGTGGAAGTCAGGCGTGATCAGTCGGAACTGAGGGTCTTTAAACGCTTCTTCACTTATGGTATATCACAATCGACAATGCCTGGCTGAAGAGAAGAAAAAACTAACAATGGCACATGTTTCGTTCTGAAACAACTTCAGTGGAACTGCCCTATCTAGACTCGTATTTTGGTGGCTGAATTCCCTGACTGTTACCCACACAAGCTACCCACGTCCCCGCCACATTGACCACGTTACAGCCACCTGTGGTCGAAGGCCAGAAGTGTCTCGGACGTCTCTCGTTGTCTCAGAGGCAGATTGCCATCCCTACAGCAGACGGCGGCTGGCAGCGGAGCTCACCTGGGACACCTGCTCGATGACCACGTTGTGTCTGCTGTCGCCGGACACCTGGCGCTGCTCGTGCAGCCAGTGCACGTTCGGCCGGTTGACGCAGGTGATGCGCGTCTCGATGATGACCACGCGCCGCTCGCGCACCACCACCACGCGCGGCTGCTGGCGCACCTCGGGCACCACTGGCCCACAGACGACAGGTCAGAGCGGACCCCGGTAAAGCGGTGCACTATCAGTACCCCAACACATATTAGTTATCAGAATCATCGACAGCGCGCTCAGCACATATGTTAACATGCTGTCCATAATATTCCGCGCCATATTGGAACTGCCAGGTGCCAGAGAAGTTGCCAAACCGCGCCACAGTCGCCACAGCAATGTTCCGGACGCATCTCAGAGCGGCAGCAGAGTGGCAGCAGAGCTCTCAGAGCGACTGATGCAACCTGCGCTGTTGAATGGGAGGAGGCTGACGTCTGCAATAGGTAACATCAATAAACCAAGCCGGAGCCTCACGATCGATTCGTGAAACCTGCGATCACTCATCTGAAGCGGGTGAACGTTTCAGAACAATGATTAATAGTGGCATTTGATTGATCGGTTGGAGATGTTAACGATGGCTCGATGACATGACCTCACCTTCAATGTTGAGCGTCAGGTTGGCGTTTATGTCGCCACCTTCGTTCTTAATATTGCACTTGTACAGACCAGCATCCTCTGGGCGAGGCTCCTGAAAGATACGTTTAGTTATGAACAGATTCCTGGCAAGTTACTTCTCGATAGCCAGGAGAATGTAACATTTTTTTATCCATCTCCTATTTATTTGCTCTGTTTGCTTTTTCATTGTATATGGCTTCCTGATAAATATCAGTCGAAATATTGACTTTCATCTCCAGCAGCTGCTCCTCATAGTATCCAGAACCGAGCAGTTCAAAGAAGCTGACTTCATCTGTTAGCCACAACAGTTCTACCTCTGAACTACCATGCATCGTTACATTCCCTCTGTCTGCATGCACAATGCACCACTGCCACCACCTAGAACCGTCTCCTGCCTGCCAACCCGTTCACCGCGCGCCGCAGCCGCGACGGGCCGCGGCAGGCAGCTCCTGCCGCGATGGCAAGCCCAGCCGTACCCGGATGCGCAGGTGGAGCGTATGGATGCCGGCCTTCTCTGTGTGGGTGATGAGCACGCGGCTGTCGGCGGTGACGGCCCGGCCGTGCCACCAGGCGGCGCTGACGGCAGTGTCAGAGCGCACCCGCACCTCCATCACCACCGACCGGTCCGCCTCAGAGCGGATCGCCGGCGAGCCCACGAAAGACGGCGGCATCTGCCTCGGTTTCGGCTTCTCTTTCTTGTCCTTATCCTTCTCTTCGTCCTTCTCCTCCAGATGGTCCAGGTTCAGAGTCAGGGAGGCGTGCGTCTCGCCGTGCTCGTTCTTCACATTGCAGCGGTACTTGCCTCCATCGGCCACCTTCGGCTCCTGGTGACGTCACAATGACGTCATCGTAACGTCATAGTGACGTCACGTCATGACCATGCGGACTCACAGACCGTCTAGAGGTACGGGAACTAACATGCGAACACGAACACTAACACAAATGTTTGCGACGTAGATGATCGATGCAAAAGACGGACTAAGCTGTCTGTTACAGTAAATGTGATGTGCTATGCAAAATATGACAAAGACATGACACTAACATATATGTAGGCTTGTAAAAGAGTATCTGTACGATGCACCGACAGAGTACGAAGATCAACATGCACACAATCACAGTTGTAATAAACAATGCTATGTTTGTGTTCCTGTTGTTGACAAAGAAAATGCATTGACTGCAAGGATCTTTCTAAAGCATGCCCATATATTTTGTAAAATGAATTTGATGATGATGATGATTTGGGTTTTCGGGCGCTCCGACGGCTAAGGTCATTTGGCGCCAAAGTGTAAAATGAATATAAAATGCACAATGCCATGTACTTAAAGTTTGAAAGTTTGACATTTATTGTGATCAATTCGTTCGCAATGTTTCCGTGAATGAGAAAACAGCAAAAAAATAGCTATTTTCTGAGCAAAGCTTTTAGCGTAGGCGCTAATCTAAATTATACGATCGTGACACGCGATTTGGTCAAGCAGAGTTTGGCCGCAATCATTTTACTAACCCGACATTTTAAAATGATCGCTTAAACCTGGCGTCTCTCAAATGTTTAAAGCCGTCGATACCTGTCGCCAGTTATCACGGACAACGGCAAAGTGAATGCACTGAAGCGACATCAATCAAGTTCGCCAGGAAAGTTAACACAAGTTTCGGAGTTTTAAACAGCTGAAGAACATAAGGGATAAAAATGATTGACAATAAGTGTCCATATCAGGAAGTTCAAGAATAAAACACCACATTCATGTACATATTCTCAAACTTCGAATCGTCCCATTTGGATTGAGTACATTTATTATTTCTGTCTTAACCATTAGTGTACTACTCAGTGTCTACAGCAGCCAAACATGCATTTTCTCGCCACCAGCGGACTGCACCAGCTAAAGCAAACACTATGACACGACCCTGTCGTCGCTTCAGGACTGGGGTCAACACCGGACTTCACCAGTACACACCTCCTGCTCTCCCCATCTCCTCTCCGAGCGGCCCTGCACGCCTCACCCACCTTCAGCTCCAGCACGATCTCGTACTCGTCGTCCTTCACGGCCGTGGTCCTCATGCTGATGCGGGAGGAGGCGTGGATGGTCTCGGTGACGCGACTCCATGCCACCTCCGGCTTGGAGGAGGAGCGGACTCGGCACTTCATCGTCACCAGCGTGCCAGTGGCGTTGGCGATGATCTGCGGCTTCTCGGTGAAGGACGGCGCCCGACCGGACGGCGCCTTCTCTTCCTCTGGCGCTGGAGGGGCGTAGAAGAGGCAAGTGACGGGGCGGGAGGTGGACGGTACGGGGGGCGATACAAGAGTAGCCCAAGTCCACATCTGCTAAACGGTGATTACTATTCACCTGGTTCAAGTGTTAAATACTAAGACTACAATGACGCGAAGGGTGAAGGCTGATCATGAACCTTCGTTAAAATAGCCGATCATAAACTCTTCGTCATTATCTAAGCGAGATCAGAGGATAATCCTGGCCGCTCTTCCACCCACCTTGGAAGTTGAGGGCGATGTTGGCGTTGCTCTCCCCGGAGGAGTTGCGGGCGTTGCAGCGGTAGTTGCCGCCGTCCTCCTGGGTCGGCGACGACACAGTCAAACTGAGCAGATACGTGTGCTTGCCGGTCTCCTTGCTGGCTATCCGGAGCCGGGACGAGGCAGTGACGGTCTGAGTGCCGTGGTACCACGTGATGTCCGACATGGGGTTGGACTCCATCACACAGGACATGACCAGGTCGTCGCCGTGCTGACGGATCGTCGGCTTCTTCGGGAACCGAGGAGCGTGGCCCGCCGTAGACGAGCTGAAAAGGCACAGGAAACATACCTATTTGTACACGGTATACTGCATGATGTGCAAAGCATAGCAATTGCATAATGTCGAGCAAAAAATGTACGCGCCGGAAGTACGCTTGATTTGGTAAGATGCAATTATTAGTTTTTTATATATATTATATGAATTTTCTCAGAGTTCATGCATAGCCTCTGCGCTTTTTAACCTCCATGTATCAGAAATGCATATATAATGATATTGCATATATCCTAATCACACTTTGTAAAGAAGGAACTATACTTAATGAAATAATCATAAATTAGAAACGTGTGTGCGAGTGAGGCTGCTATGAACATCATATATTTCTTACTTTTCCTCCTCCTCTCCACCGGCAATGTTCAGGTTGATGCTGGCGGTGCTCTCGCCGTTCTTGTTTTTCGCGACAGCCTTGTATATTCCGCCGTCCGAGGCTTGTACGCTCATGATTTGCAGCGAGGCCTTGTAGCTCATTTTCGAAACCTCTACAATGCTCATTTTATACCGACTAGTTTCTGTTACCATTGTCGTTCCGTGGAACCTGGAAAATGTGAGTGTTCTTCACCACTCACGCAGTAAGTACAAAAGCTTAAGTTAATTGTCGCACTGATTCTAATGACTTTTGACTTTCTAAATAGTTTTTCTAAATACTTTTGCAGAGGAAAACGTTTATAATACGTGCTTCATAATTATCGAAAATAAAAATACTGACTAAAAAAGAAACGAAAGACAACAACGAATATCAGATGGCGTCCAGGATTTGAGGGCTGAATAATAATCGCCTATAGAACTCACCATGTCATCGAGGGCTGCGGGTCGCCGCCGAGTCTACACTCGAACGTCACCGAGGAGCCGTCAGGCGCCTGTTTGATCACCGGCCGACCGCTGAACGAGGGACGACCCGTGTCAGCGGGCGCCTCCGTCTCCTCCGCTGCGGACAGGAACACAAGGTCAGCCGGCTCCTCCGCTGGGGACGGGGAACACAAGGTCAGGCGGCTCCTCCGCTGGGGACGGGGGACACAAGGTCAGCCGGCTCCTCCGCTGGGGACGGGGAACACAAGGTCAGACGGCTCCTCCGCTGGGGACGGGGAATACAAGGTCAGCAAGCTCCTCCGCTGGGGACGGGGAATACAAGGTCAGCCGGCTCCTCCGCTGGGGACGGGGAACACAAGGTCAGACGGCTCCTCCGCTGGGGACGGGGAACACAAGGTCAGCGGGCTCCTCTGCTGCGGACGGGAACAGGGGGTCAGCAGGTGGTCCCCTGCTGCGGACGGGAAGAGGGGGTCAGCAGGCTCCTACGCTGGGGACGGGGAACACAAGGTCAGCGGGCTCCTCCGATGCGGACGGGAAGAGAGGGTCAGCAGGGGATCCTATGCTGCGGACGGGAACAGGGGGTCAAAAGGGGTCCCCCGCTGAGGACCGGGAACAGGGGGTCAGCAGGGCTCCTCTGGCTCCTTCGATGGGAGTTAAGAATGGTCCCTGGCAAGTTTTTACCATTTTACATTTGTGTCGCTACATGTTTTGTCTGCACCTGTCCGCGCCGATTTATAAATTAATTCCACAGGACATCCTCCCATCAGCTTATCATTGAAAGTGGTGGATGCAATCTTCTAAAAGACGACATTGACAAGTTTCTGACATTTGACTTGAGCTCGCATTTATAATGTAACGTAATTCTAACCTATAAAGCCAGACACGGGCCAAATACAGTCAACTGCATTGGGCAATGCCAATAGGAATCACACAAGCTGCCCTTTTTAATCCATATTCCTAGTCCACAAACCGTAATGAACTTATGAAATTCGCAGAGCTTTCTGCGGGCTTTGAAAATATTCGGGTACTCTGTTGCATAGGGCGTCGAAATCGAATTAAAGTAGCAAACATAAACAATATGTTTGAATTCGTATATTTCACACTCAAATCCCCTTTAAGAGTCTACACCTTCAAAACGATATCAATGCATTGATTTCTGCATCGGTAGTTATAGAGGTCGGTTTTGTGGGCTTTTACTGAATACAATACACTGAAAGACGGTGGACTGAAGGACGGTGTAGACACTGCAAGTAAGACCAGTGTTGGTTGCAGGAAGAGCGACAGTTCTATTGCAGAGCATCTATTTATGGACATTGGACTGATGCCGGAATGTTTTAGCATTGCGGTGCAGTATGCATCAGGCGCATCGTTGGCAGAACCATCTATGGACCGATTCGGGAATGTCTGACTATTGCGGTGCAGTATGTATCAGGGGCATTGTTGACAGAGCCATCTATGGACTGGTTCGGGAATGTCTGAGCATTGCGGTACAGTATGCATCAGGCGCATTGTTGGCAGAGCCATCTATGGACCGATTCGGGAATGTTTGAGTATTGCGGTGCAGTATGTATCAGGCGCATTGTTGGCAGAGCCACATATGGGTATTGCGGTGCAGTATTTATCAGGCGCATTGTTGACAGAGCCATCTATGGACCGATTCGGGAATGTATTCCGGTGCAGTATGCATCAGGCGCATTGTTGGCAGAACCATCTATGAACTAGTTTGAAAGTATATGAGCATTACGGAACAGTATGAACTAGGCGCAGTGTCAGCAGTCCTCTGTGGAGCAGTTTCGGAAGATGTGCTTGGTCGTAAATTGATACAAAATATAAAAATGACAAAATGTAATAAAATAATAGGTAAATAAAATGGCAAAATCGTTCAGTTAACCCATCCACTATTCAGCCCCGCGCCATTTCTTCCCCGTTTTCGTGTTCTATTATTGTATAACTGGCATATAACCGGCTCGTTCTGAGCCCGGCCGCGGGTGACATCACTCAGCTGACCCCATTCAGTCCGCCGCCAGCCGACCGGCCGACCCGCGGGCGGGCGGGCGGTCTGCCGGCGAACGGGGCTGACTCCTGGAGCCGTGCCACCACCGCCGGCATTTGGCTCTGGCCGGGGCGTGACGAAACGAGCCGTTCAACATCGCCCGCCCGACGAGCTGATGAGAGCCGAACGGAACGGTCGTCAAGTGGCCGAATCACTCGAATGCCGCCAAAATGGATGTGCTGCTGAGCTGGCCGGCACGCCTGAGACTTATTTGTTAAGCGAATGCCCCAGAAGTGGCCGACGGTCAGAGGTTGATCTGAGGCTCTTAGGGTGAGAGCAGTAGTTTATGAAGTCATCAACTGTGTGATGAGGTTTAGATTCGTACCCGTTAATGGCTCACTTCGTGAAACCATTTCGTTTTATAAAGATATTGTGTGTGCAATGAGGTGCCCGGGTCCCAAAATTGTGTAGTTTATCCAAAATGCACGCTCTAGGTGACCTCTCGGTGACCTCTCTTGTGCTCAAGACAATTTTTTGAGCGTTCGATCTAACACAGGTTGGAGATCTGTATTGGACACTGGTAGCATGTCAGACACTTCAAACTGTGCACTTCAGGCTGAACTGAACACATTCTACGGCACCTCTTCTGGTGATTTTGCCACACGTAGCACGAAATAATACGACAATAAATCCGCCTAGCCATTATGAACGACCACATATAATTAAAATATTCAACAACTTTTGAAATTATTATACCTTTTACGGTCACTGACCACATATATTATTGCCATTTTGCATTTCATAGCTCATGGCATCCTGAGTCACACGTCATCGATCTAATAACATTGGAAACACGCACGAATCAGTTTCGCTCCTTTCCGCCTACGCCTTGGGGCGGGCAGCATACGTCAGAGTTTCATTGAAGCGGCCGCCCACTGGCACGTCCGGTCCGCATTCCACCCCGCGTCATACGCTCACGGTGGCGCTGTGCTTCTGTGAAGAGTGGAGTCCCTGCAGGAATTCCTCCCCGGGTCGGCGCCATGTGTGCACACATTTCACCTGTTGACCTTCGCTGTGCTGACTCGGGGCCGAAAATAGGCCGGGGCGCGCCGGGACCGACGGCGATGTGGCGGCGACCCCATGGGGTCTCGGTAAATAAACACGGACAGACGGCAGCGTCTCTAGCGACATCCAGCCAGGCAACCCGTCTGGCCAGAAGTGGCCATGCCGGCCTGCCTCCGTATGACGGGTGAGAGCCCACAGTGGACAGAGGAGAGGATACCACCGCCCGCCAGCAGCGCCTGGCGGCATCCAGCCGGCCGGATGAGCCTGTCTAGCCACCCCGGCCTGCCTAACGCAGAATGACGGGACTGGGAGATGCTTAAGTGGACGGAAAGGGGGACGCCAACGGCGCCCGGCTGAGCAGAGCAATGCTACCCGCATTTGCGATGGTGGAATTCGCGCGCACTGTGCTGGCGTATATGCAAAACGTATAAAATACACAAACCCTGGGTGTTGATATAACTGAAGAGTGAAGACTCACCGTCGAAGTTGAGGCCGATGGTGGCGCTGCTCTCGCCGAGCTCGTTGTTGGCGGTGACCTTGTACTTGCCGGCGTCCTCCACGGTGACGTCACGGATCTCCAGCGTCGCCGTGTAGGCGTTCCCGTCCTTCACCACTGCCATCTGCGACGGGGACAAGGAATCTGACATTAATCCTGCCATCTGCGACGGGGACAAGGAATCTGACCTTAATCCTGCCATCTGCGACGGGGACAAGGAATCTGACATTAATCCTGCCATCTGCGACGGGGACAAGGAATCTGACATTAATCCTGCCATCTGCGACGGGGACAAGGAATCTGACATTAATCCTGCCATCTGCGACGGGGACAAGGAATCTGACCTTAATCCTGCCATCTGCGACGACGGGGACAAGGAATCTGACATTAATCCTGCCATCTGCGACGGGACAAGGAATCTGACATTAATCCTGCCATCTGCGACGGGGACAAGGAATCTGACATTAATTCTGCCATCTGCGACGGGGACAAGGAATCTGACATTAATCCTGCCATATGCGACGGGGACAAGGATGCTGACATTAATCCTGCCATCTGCGACGGGGACAAGAAATCTGACATTAATCCTGTCATCTGCGACGGGGACAAGGAATCTGACATTAATCCTGCCATCTGCGACGGGGACAAGAAATCTGACATTAATCCTGCCATCTGCGACGGGGACAAGGAATCTGACATTAATCCTGCCATCTGCGACGGGGACAAGGAATCTGACATTATCTTGGCCCTGGGCGTGGGTAGGTACTACGAGAGCAGGCGACATAAAGCCACGGCAGATCGGACATATTTGACTTATTTATCGTCAACGTGGTCAATGGTCACTTCATTACTGCAATCAGCATAAGTATCTGCCATTTCCAATATTAAATGCAATGTTTAAGT
This sequence comes from Chirona hameri, assembly GCA_036785665.1. Taxonomy (NCBI): domain Eukaryota; kingdom Metazoa; phylum Arthropoda; class Thecostraca; order Balanomorpha; family Balanidae; genus Chirona; species Chirona hameri. The sequence continues at coordinate 52,285 of JAXIVJ010006724.1, read as the reverse complement.
TTTCAAAAATAACGTGAGAAGAAAGCAAATGATAAGAAAGATAATATTCAGTGTCTATGTTTAAGTTTCATCAAGCAGTAGCTATTTTCCCGTGCAAGTTTCAATTTGCTCTGTCAAAATTAAGCAAACCCATTTATGTGTACCTACTTATTACTGCTTACCACTTCCTATTCTAGTTCTTTGAACACACATGCTAAGTTTCCTCGTGTTGCATAGGAACCATTGGACGTGGAAGGATGGAAGTCATTTGTTGCATAGTATTGTATCTGAAGACTATCAACTTCAATACTCCCCCATGGCCCATCACTTCTCTTACATTGATAAATGGGATAGCATTTGTAGACATGAAATCTTCAGTCTTATTTATATCTAAGAAGGGCTGATCAAGAGGGCTTGAGATGGTGAGTTGACGGTCCAAAATATCTGAAGTGACATCCATACACTGCCACTTATATTATCATATTTAAGGTGTTCGTGGTGTTCTTCCGATATTTACGACTTTATTTCGTGCTTTCATGGCTCATCTTATTCAACATATTGCTGTGCCTATATTATTTAATTGGATTTCTCATAAGACGCTTTCTGGCAGCCAAATGCAATGATTTATGCCGACTTCAGGCTCATCAGTCGGCAGCTAAATGGTGATCTGAGACAAGTCATCTCAGCTAGCCAGCCAGCCAGCCACGAACGTCTGATTAGGAGTCCATAGCCGCACCCAACAACCTGGCACAGCTCACCAGGGGCGGCCTTACAACCAGGCGCACTCCCTGACGTGAAGTGCCAGGTGTAGGACAACATTGTCTTTGCTGTAAAACACTGGTAACTTTGTGTTCCGTCATGCTTGCTTGGTATTCGGAAAATCACACACCAATTAACAATACAACAAAACCTGGCGCCATGAACTACAGCGTGTTTCCACCACACCAAATATCGCTAGTCCATAAAAACGTCACCACCAGTACCAACAGCTTGTGCTAGCTTAAACTATTCAATTTCCAATATGAATTATTAACCCAAATGAAATGACTCTCCGACAGGATTGGAATTTTTGCCGGCAAAAGGTTTGTTTTTGCCACTTGCCGGTTTAAACCAGTTTTGACCGGCAAAAAGTGGCAAAAGTGTCAAAAACTAAAACTGCCTGTTTTCTTCATAAAATTGTTTGTAAAAGAAGTAAGTATTACTATATCATTGAACCATTTTAAATGCTGTGCCAGTTGTAATGCAATTGTGAACCTACAATCATTGCATTAACCAGATTTGCTTAGCCCAGCAGCACAATTTCTTTTCACTGGCACCGGCAAAAGTTTTGTTTTTGCCACTTGCCGGTTTAAACCAGTTTTTACCGGCAAAAAGTGGCAAAAGTGTCAAAAACTAAAACTGCCTGTTTTCTTCATAAAATTCTTTAAAAAATATGACAAGGAGTGCTGCTTGACCTGAACTAAGATAGCTGGGGCAAATATATATTTAGAACTGTGGAAGGTCATGATGGACACTGGACAGTATGGAAAGACAATACAACTGAACAGATAATAATACGCTTTGAGTTTATTTTGGAGAGTGACACTTCTAAAGAATGTAGTATCTGTACATTGAGCACCTCGTCAGCCTTTGGCAGCGCTGACGCCTTAGGTTCAAGTGACCATGCTGGTTGAGTAAGCGATGTGTCGTTCATTGGTGTGAGGGTTAAGCCCAATGCAAGTTGTAGGGTATGGGGTGCTGTGGGAAACTTTGTTTTGTGAAAATTTAATAAATGTAATAACCCTACGTCAATATCTTCAAGGTCAAATGAGGTGAAATGAGGTCAAACATGCTAAATTTTGTTTGTTATGCTCTCTTTGGCTTGGCGTTGTTATGGAAAGCAGTGATTACCCCAGCGTGTGTATACCCCAACATAGGCTGAAATGATTTGTTGGAAAGTATACTGATACAATAGGGATGATAGAAATTGCATTTGACCTCAGGTGATTTGCATAGCAACATTTCTTTGCAGTCATTTTGGAGACATTTATATTTTTGTTTTACTTTGTTATACTTTGTTGTGTTGGCTTATAACTCAAAAAGTTTTCGGTCGATTTTCATTGTTGATACTTTAGACGACGCGCGGTTCATTTTTGAGGCAGGTACATCAAAAATGGTGCACATCGACCGGTAAAATCAGGAGATATTTTAAAAAAACAGGAGGGGTTGGCGGATTTCGCCCCCCCCCCCCCATCCAGTGCGCGTGTTCAAGACATATATTGTTAAAATACTTTCATTTTCCATGGAACTTGGAAAGAAACAGAACAAAGCCTACTTAAATAGGTTGAGCTATGCACTAGAATGCTTAAATTTATATGGTACCAAACAATTATCAGATTTGGTTCATTGGAGTTTTTGCCACTTTTTCCATTGTTTGCCACTAAGGGTTTTTGCCAGCCGGTTTTAACCGGTAAACACCAGTGGCAAAAAAAAACACTTTTTGCCACCCACTGCCAACCCTGCTCTCCGACTGTTGCAAGTAATTCACCGTGATCTACGGATTTGCATGTTCATCACTAACGCCTATCACCGCCACCCCAGCCGGCCTGCTCATCGCCAACTCCCCACCACCGTCATCGCCAATTCCCTTCTCCGCCACCATCGCCCCTCCTTCCTCCCCCCCCCCCCCACCCCACCCTCGCCACACATAGGCACGTCAGTGATAAACAAGGGCGGGCCGCGCGGAACACGGCGGGTCAATTAGGCCGCAGACTCGCAGATCAGCCGGCGGCGCGTGCCAGCCGGCGGCGGCCGGGACGGGCCGGTCCGTGCCAGCCACAGACACCGCCGCGACACGCCTGTCCCATTGTTGATATACACGGTCACACGCCCTGTAATTATGCTCCCCCCCGCCCCCCCCCCCCCCGCCAGAATCCGGGCAAGGTTTGCAGTCCCAGGTGTAAAAATAGTGTAAAGCAGCCGGCGGCGCGTTTGAGCGGCACACCGTTTGGGACCCTAATTTTGGCGGACATTTTGAAGGAACAAACTGGCATGAACGATTTCCTCGCAATGGATATTTCAGACCCTGCGTCAAATTGTATTATTAAGGTCGGTTAATGTCAAACGAAAATTTAGGGCACTTGTCCTTCACTCGTAATGTTAAAACTCGCGCAAGAAATTCAGTCGGTAGGTAGAGGCTACCGTGAAAGGGTGGAGCTATGCTCTGACGTCAGAGCTTAGCTCCGCCTTGGCTGACCTTGAACCGGCGCTTTCCGACCCGTGTCAGGTCGGTTGCGAGTGATGGGCGGAGTCGAGGGCGGGATTACAGAGCGGCCACGCTTCTACCTCTATCCAAGCTCGCATTATCTTTAACATTACGAGTGAATGGAAAGTGCCCTAAATTTTTGTTTAACACTAACCAAACTTAAGAATAAAAATTAGCGCAAGGCCTGAAACGTCCATTGCGAGAAATTCGCCCATGCCATTTGATGCATTCAAACCTTATCGCCGAAAATTGGGGTTCCGACCGATCTGCCGTGCACAGTAGTGGAGCGTCTTAATTTAAGCTCCGTGACTGCATATCAATGATCAAGTCATATTGATCCTCATCTCACAACTGGATTCACTGTTTTCAAAACTATGACAACGAATCGCAGCGACAAACACACGCTGAACAGTGAAAGCAAGAACAAAGAAAAATGGAGCTTTGGAGGTGTCCTTTGCATCCTATCAAGTGAAATCAATGTGTGCTTGGCGACAAATGCCACAAATCGTCTATGTTTGCAATTGGTTTGTCATGTTTCCACGCATCTGGTGGCTCGGATGGACTAAAATTGTGTGATGTGTCCAATAATTCAAAATCTGTAACACAAAATGACTTTGCATTTTACATGTGAACGATCCTCACTGACGCTGGTAGGCCGATCCCATGACCTAATAATAAAAGGCCATGACAAATATAATCGCTCTAACTAGTCATGACGACTTAATTGAGGTCAAGGTCAAACACTACAAAACAGCAAAATGCAACATATCACTCGCGTTTTGGATTTAATTTGTAAGATTTTAGGCGCAAATAGTTATTTAAAAGTAATATACAGTTAAAGTAGTAAAAGGCGGGCTAAAGCTGAACTATATCCGTCATAAGAATGGTATGAAGTGATGTGATCAGTTAAGTTTTCCTATTTAGTCTAGTTGAGTTCATGTTGCACGGATTTTCTGTCCTCTCGTTGTTTGGCTGGATTCGTGTATAACTACACATTTCCCTTCTTTTTGTCACGTCGGCCTTTTAAAATAGACGCATTGCTTCCTTTACGACGTACTTAATTTTCAGAGGCATTAATGTGATAATTAATCCACGAAAATTGCGTATTCATACATCTTACCAAATCCTTATTACGAGCGAGCGCGAAGCGCTCGCTCGTCTTTCCGTGGTATATGGGACAAATATGAATATGAGCGGCCCGACCCGAACCGGCCCGGCCCGACCGGTGGCGACGCTTTTGAGAAGCGCATATCTCTGCAACCGCACGTCCGATTGACAAGCAGGCTTCTTTGCTGAGCAGCCTCATCCAACCTACCCTGTTTGAGACCAGTGCCGACTCACGTGGGTGACTACCACTGTGCACGGCGCGTGCTGCATGAGGGGTGTTGGAAGGTGTTCTCTGGCAATAACTCCGCAACGGCTGAGCCGATTGTGTTCAAATTTGGTGTGTGGTTAGGGACCCCTCAGCCACCACTTTCCCACAAGTTATTAGTGGGGAGCCTCTGCACGTGCGCACATGCACACTCCTATTCTATATCTCAGGAACGGCTGAGCCGATTGTGTTAAATTTGGTGTGTGGTTAGGGACCTTTTAGCCGCCACTATCCCACAAGTCAGGGGTGGGGTGTCTCTGCACGTGCGCACGTGCACACCCCTATTATATATATCAGGCACGGCTGAGCCGATTGTGTTAAAATTTTGTGCGTGGTTAGGGACCTCTCAGCCGCCACTTTCCCACAAGTCAGGGGTGGGATGCTTCTGCACGTGCGCACGTGCGTACCCTTTTTGTATCACAGAAACTACTTGCCCGATTGAGTTGAAATTCACCATACATTTTCTTCGCGCTCGCTCGTTCATCGCCAACTTCGGCGTCTTACTTCGCTCGTCCTTCCGTGGTGTATGGGAAAAATCTGATTATAAGCGGTCCGGCCCGGCCCGACCCGACCCGGCCCGTGGCGACGCTTTTGAGAAGCGCATATCTCTGCAACCGCACATCCGATTGACAAGCGGACTTCTTTGCTGAGCAGCCCCATCTAACCTTCCCTGTTTGATACCAGTGCCGACTCATGTGGGTGACTACCACTGCGCGTGGCGCGTGCCGCGTCAGGGGTGTTGAAAAGTATTTGCTCGCAATAACTCCGTAACGGCTGGGCAGATTATGTGCAAATTTCGTGTGTGGTTAGGGACCACTCACCCGCCACTTTCACACAACTCAGGGGTGGGGTGACTCTGCACGTGTGAACGTGCACACCCCTATTTTATATCTCAGGAACGGCTGAGCCGATTGTGTTCAAATGTGGTGCGTGGTTAGGGACCTCTCATCCGCCAGTTTCCCACAGGTCAGGGGTGGGTGCCTCTGTACGTGCGCACGTGCACACCCCTATTCTGTATCTCAGGAACGGCTGAGCCGATTGTATTCAAATTTGGTGTGTGGTTAGGGACCTCTCAACCGCCGCCTTTCTACAAGTCAGGGATGGGGTGGCTTTGAACGTGCGCACGTGCACACCCCTATTCTATATCTCTGGAACGGATGAGTTGATTGTGTTCAAATTTGGTGTGTGGTTAGGGGCCTCTCAGCCCCCATTTTGCCACAAGTCAAAGGTGGGTGCCTCTGCACGTGCGCACGTGCGCACTTCTGTTTTGTATCTCGGAAACTACTTGCCCGATCGAGTTGAAATTGCACATACATTTCCTTCGCGCTCGCTCGTTCATCTCCAACTACGGCGCCTTACTGGTATTATATGCACGGCATACCACTGGAGTAGTTAAAAGCAAAAAATGAGCCCCTGCAGCTAATATCAGAAACTTCATGAATAATATTACCTATTTAGCGCGATGTAATTCTGTAGCATTTTAGTTAAACAACATGCAGCATTGGTATGCGTTTTATTGCTAATGTTGCATATGTATAAAGCAATATAATTGTACATTTGGAAGAATATTCAACGTGGCGCTTTCACAAATACCCAAATTAAGGATCCATATAGCAATTTAGCTATACTGTTATGTTCGATACATGACGCTGACATGATATAACTTCATTGTAAGATCACAAAAAAAAAACACTTTCTAACGCCAGTCGAAGTCGGATTACATGTAGCAACATTGTATGTATACATATTAGTTCCACGCTTCTCTGTCGCTGTCCGTCGACCAGACTTGAAACATGACGATACCTTGCAGAACGATTATGGAAGCCGTAACATTCAAGCTGTGCAAACATCCATAGGAGCTTTTTAGGAGATTCGAATATCATAATTCTTCGGACATGCGATCCTTGGAAGCTTTCGATATAGTGCCGTTTTCATAGAATTAATATTAAAGCTTCCCCAAATGTTCCGCCAGTTTTCGTGGTTGGTTCGTTGGTGTGCGTTACTGACCTTGTGCCGGGCGGAGTCCTGCACCTGAACTCCGCCGCGGGACCATGACAGCGAGGGCCGGGGGTCGGCCAGCACACGGCACTCGAACGTCAGTCGTGAGCCGTCCGGCGCCTGCTGGATCGACGGCTTCTTGGCGAACGACGGCGCCAGTCCGCCCGACCTGCCACACAGACATGCAGACAGACACACAGACCTGTCAGACAAACGCAGACAGAGAGACAGAGCTGTCAGACACGGAGACACGGCCCGCGTCAGCCGACCGTAGGACAGCATCGCTCAGCGGGACAGGATGCTGATCCGTCACGCTCCTGACAAACAGTCGTCATGCTGAAGAAGCATAGTGATTATCAACGAACTCAACAGTCGACATATAGGTACCCTGGTAAGCGTACCAAAGTCTCATGGTCTACATCAGCACAACACGTGGAAGCCGGGAACATGACAATGGTCACACCAGATAACTTATGGCTCCAGCAGAGTACGACCTCAACAATTCTGACACCATAATTCCACATGATGCGCCGCTTGACCGCAAAAGAGCGTGGCGGGCGCGGAATGGGGGAAAGGGTGAGCACTATGTAGAGTGCAAATATTGTAGATATATCATAAAGCAGCAGTTATGTAAACAACAATAACTTCAGTATGTGTTAAGCATATTTATTCAAATTTCCGTTAGTCCACTGTCAAAGTCGACATCATTGTAAATGCCATGTCAATGCCCAATACAAAAAAAAAATGTACAGGGTTTGGAAGTATGCCGACAAGAAATAGTTGCCAAAGCTCCTGGTGTTGAGTCACAAGCCTCCCACACTGTACTGATTGGCCGGTATTTTCGGCTTGAGCGATTCTTCTGGCGTAAATCCCGAAATCCCACACTGTACTGATTGGCCGGTATTTTCGGCTTGAGCGATTCTTCTGGCGTAAATCCCGAAATACCGTCACGCGAGAGCCAAAGGTCAGAATTCCTCGGTAAAATTGGCTTTGGAAACTGCACAAGAATTCAACATACTCTATTTTTTTCGATCGGCCGAAGGACATGGCAATCAGCGGACGGAATACCTTCAGGGAAGACACGACACCGGGTATGTTTTTTTTTAGCTTTTTCACGTGACTTTCATTACTCATCATTTTGACATTTATCCCATACCACCTTCTTTGGACTCGCCATCTTGAACCACAATTGAAGATGACCATGACTGAGTGCGACTGGATTTTACGCATGCTACTATGCAGGCTACGACTACGATGCATGCAAATCGATGTATCGTAAGGAACACATACAATTTTCGAAGTGTTGAAAATATGCAGTCTTGTACAATGGCATTCATGAAAATACTTCATGTGATCAACAGGGTTGCTGTGTATCCAAACTGCATCCAAAGGTTTCTGACATAAAATCACTGTTTGACACTTTTCTATTACAAATGATATGGAGGCTTCAACGTATTTGTGAATTTTGTCAGTTATCATGAACTGCACGATCGGATGGCGGGGCCAGGGCGTGTGCAACAAGCTCTGCTTAGCGATGGCCTGCTCTCGGAAATCAATCAAATCACAATATTCAGACTGTTCAGACAGCATGTGCATTGTGCAACTTGGTCTTCGAATTGATTTGCCTTCGAATTGGTCGATTTTCTAGAAATCATGATCTAATGATTTGCTCTCAGTTCACTGCTTAAGATGTATAATGACGATCTTTTCCGGTGGCATCTGGCACACAAATATTGCCACAAAGGCATGGAAAGAAAATGGGTTGTTTTTTGCCCTTTCATTCCTAGTAAACAACATCTCATGCATTGCTAATTGCTGTGGATATGTACAGTGCATCAAACTGACACAATATACAATGTGATTACCGAGCGGGCACGAAGCGTCCGCGACGTTTCTCGCCGTGTAGATATATTGTTAACTTGACCCGACCCGACCCGACCGTCACGCTTTTCAGAAGCTTATTACTCCGCAACCATTCAACCGATCATGTTCGGGTTTTACCATTGGATAGGTCCAGCGAATCAATTTTTTTGGGGGGTATGGTGCGTTCCGATAGGAGAGGTGGCACGTTTGCGTGTGGCACGCGCAAACGTGGGGCATGTCGAAACACTGATTCTGGATAAAAATGACGTTTTTCAGAAGCGTATTGCTCCGTAACCATTCAACCGATCATGTTTGGGTTTTTACCATTGCATAGGACCACTGAATTAATTTTAATATTAGTATAGTGCACCATGATAGAGATGGTATAACAGCGCGTGGCACGCGCAAAAGAGGGGCATGTCAAAATATCGATTTTAGAGGAAGTGTCACGCTTTTCAAAAGCGTATTACTCCGCAGCCATTCACCCGAACATGTTCCGGTTTCTCCCATTGGATAGGTCCATCAAATCAATGTTGTGTTTGGTATAGTGTGTTCCGATAGGGGTGGTATCACAGCACGTGGTACGCGCAAAAGTGTGGCATGTCAAATCACCGATTTTAGAGGAAAATCGCGCCTGATGATAAAACAGCTTCATCAAACTGGATCAAATTTGGCGTGCCCTAAGAGCCAGTAATGCCCCGTGGCCCATATATATTGCATGGTTAATTTAAACTTAAGGCATGAGAACACGTAAGCACGTGGAAGAAATAAGGGTGTTAGGTTACACCCCTATGCTGTATCTCATAAACTACTAGACCGATTATAGCGAAATTTGGTGTGCTGCTTCCGACTAACATCTTAGCAATACATATTCCATATAATGAACCGGAAGTTTCATGGCACGTGCTCAAGTGCGGATCCCTGTTTTTTATATCTCCGAAACTACTGGACCTACTGAGCTGAAACTTTGCATGCAAATTAGGGCATGACTATTACCTGCTTTACACGTGCCTGGGCATACACCAATATGCACGTGCGCACTTGCGCCACCGTACTTCAGAGCTCGGAAACTACTGGACCTGTCGAGATGAAAATGTGTATACATGCTAAGGAAGGGCTGTTAGGAGGTTTGCACTTGGTGGAACTTGGATCACTATACACGTGCGCACGTGCGGACCACTATTTGATATCTCTGAAACCACCTGCCCGATTCAGTTGAACGTTCCCATGTATACTAGGGTATAACTACTGATTGTTTTACACATCATGGGACATACGTCAATGCACGCGTGTGCACACGTACCGTCTCATATTTCAAACTGTTTTAGCTTTACCAGAGCGTGCCCGCTCGGTCATCGCCCATAAAGGCGTTCTACTGGTATAGATATGAAGATGCTCGTGGCAAAATATTGCATTAACACAATTTTTGAGGACCATAAATGGAAGGCAGTCGTCCCCCCGACTGTATCACATTTCTGACCAGTGGCGGAAAGGTGGTGTTGCGCAAACTCTGACCCGAGCCACCACCAAGGCGAGACGGCTGGAGCCGGCCGCCGGAGTGAGGAGGCAGAGATAATTCGGGACTGGACTGGGCTCGCAGCCAAATGAACTGCACAGTCCTGGGCCGACCCGTGCCGTGCCGTGTCCTGTCCTGCGGTGTTGTGGCGTACCGTGTTATGTTATGCCGTGTCCTGTCGTGTTTTGCCGTGCCGTGCCGTGCCGTGTCGTGCCCTACCGTGTCGTGTCGTGTCATGTCCTGCCGTGCCATGTCGTGTCACTTCCTGTCCTGCCGTGCTGTGTCGTGTCGTTTCCTGTCCTGCCGTGCCGTACCATGTCGTGTCCTGCCGTGTCGTGTCCTGTCCTGCCGTGCTGTGTCGTGTCGTTTCCTGTCCTGCCGTGCCGTACCGTGTCGTGTCCTGCCGTGTCGTTTCATGTACTGCCGTGCCGTGCCGTGCCGTGTCGTGTCCTGCCGTGTCGTTTCCTGTCCTGCCGTGCTGTGCAGTGCTGTGCCGTGCCGTGCCGTACCGTGTCGTGTCCTGCCGTGTCCTGCCGTGTCCTGCCGTGCCGTGCCGTGTCGTGTCGTGTCGTGTCCTGCCGTGTCGTTTCCTGTCCTGCCGTGTCGTGCCGTGCCGTGTCGTTCCCTGTCCTGCCGTGCCGTGTCGTGCCGTACCGGCTTATGTTATGCCGTGACATGTTGTGATGTGCAGTTCCATGCTACACAAAGTGGTGACAACTGACAGTTCAAGTGCCCAGTCAGCAATGACGACTGATGCACCAATACAGATTAGACTCGGCATCGAACATAACGTCCGGCGTTTAGAGACAGATATATTGAGAAAGGAGCGCTTCGGCATGAGGTGTCTGGTCAGAAACCAAGCTTGTGTTGCCTATGAACGTTATGATCACAGGATTAATAGCACACAGAGATAGGTCAAGACGTTTTGGTTCGATTACATTGTTGACACTCTTCGACGCATGGCACTGAAGAGTTCAACCAAACGTGTGGTATAGATGAAAAATATAAATGGATTTCTTCCACAACTAAGAATATCATCGCACTTTCTATATTTATTGCAACCTGACATTGAACCGATACAAAATGTAACATTAAGCTCTTGCTTACAAGATATGTCAATAACCTTACCATAAAATATAACATAGACAAAATACACCCTACGAAAGCGATCCATCTAAGTTCCATATATTTACACCAATTTACGTCGTGAGGATATGTACTATCATCTTCGATTCCAATTGCATCAACTTATAGATATCAACAGTAGAAAGACAATCATAATGCATCAATGTGGCCTGAGAAAATATAAGCCTAGTGATATGCTTGTTAACATCCATGTATAAAAGTGGTAAACACATCTACACACTCGTGTTGCCAGCATATTGGCATTTCCCAACATCTATTCGTGTATCTTGCCCGAACTTCCTGGCTAGTTACAAATATTGACTTTCATCTAGTCATCGTCGGCGCGCTAATCACTATATGGGCCAGACTAAGCTTACGCCTTCGCATTACACAGCTTATAAACAGTCTGGAAACCAGCGCTCAATGGGCATCCGGAAGCGATTCTGCCTCCTTAATTTCGAAGTAACTTCGCTGATAGGACTGTTTCTCTTCTTCAAAGACGCAACAATCTTCAAGGGGTAAATTACAACATTCAACTAAGTAAATAAGTAAAGTGTGTTCACAAATTGACAACATCGCGCATCATCATCATGATAACATCGTGTTATTGTCCTTAAATAAACTACGTTATGTCGCCTTATTACGTTAGGCAGGTTATGTAAGCATTTTATTCATGCTAGCGATCGGAGCAACATCGATATATATCTCCTAATAATGCAAGTTAATACTTATTTCAGCCGATAGCGTACGAATCACTCTAGTTGAAATTAAGTGTCACATCGGGCGATTTAACCAATTATGATTCGTCAAATTAGACGACTTTTTCAGAAAATCAGAGCTGGCCCAGGATGGGAACCTATCCTGGGCTGGCTGTGATTTTATGTGACAGAATGAGCTGGGTAGAAAACTATTTCTTACGGACAGGAAGACCTTTTAAAAACCAATACGTATATGTTGCAGCCCTTCAATGTTACTTCTGCCTCACTTTCGTTGTCTATAATGCAGTGGCGGTTCTTCCATTGAGGCACATGAGGCAGTCCCTCACCTATATTAGCCAAACATATCAAGTATAATCTAATTTTTCCTAAATATTCAATAATTTTAGTAAGGTTATAAGAAACAAAACATTTAATAGACAAAACCATTTTCCAAACAGTTAAAACGCGTCTCATTTTTATGTTATTTCAAGATGTTCGCTGGTATCGATAGGCGCAAATCAGCCTAGCCATTGCAATTTAGTATGGACAAGTTTCATGTCGCGTAACCATACATTTTTTGGAAACTTTTACATATTATTTTGAATAAAAAGACGATGGTGATGTTAATTTTTCTCAAAATGTTCTATAAATACCTTAAAAAACTAATAACTCTATGTATACGTGTTGCTCTCTGATTGGTCAAAATCGTATGACGTCACACATGATGATTCAGTCGTCCGACGAACGCTATTAATAGGCGAACGGGTATTTTTTCGAAGATTCAGCCTGTGATTAATTGATGTAGTGGTAAAAATGGACGGGAAAAAGGAGATATTTCTATTGTTTGTTCAGAAATATACAAACGCAATGTAACTGCGCCAAATGCGGTATGCATCGGCCTTCCGATGTCAAGCAAAAACCGAAAACTGTGGCGTGCTGCGGCTCGCAGAAGAGGCCTTATTGGCGTGACCACTGGCCATGCAGAAGTGGCCCTACTGCCCTATACAAACTCCCAAGTGCATCACATAATGCCACCTACCTCGCATAATTCCAACTACCTGTTAACCCGCGCGGCGCTGGGGTGTGTGTAAATTTTACCCCCCCCCCCCCTCCCGGATTTTCTCCATAACTTGAATACTATGACAGATATCGAAGTGAAACTTTCGGTACCTTATGGTGCATCAATTCTACATCTTGTTTTATAATTTTGTTGAAATTCGTGAAAATTTTGAGGAGATAATAACGTTTTAGTGACGTCATGCCATGTCATTTTTGGTGAAAAAACGTTAAATGTTTGACAAATCGTAGAAAACAGCGTGTTAATGCAAATCGCAAATAAAAGGCGTCAAATAAAAGGAAATAACATTGTCTTTAATATGGCTATCTCAGATATTCAAAATTTTGGGTTTTTGACCCCCAAAAATGCAAAAAACGGATTTTTTGGGAAGAATTAACACAAAAGTTTTTTGTTTGAAAATTTTCAAAAAACTGGAAGATATATTAGAGAGCCGAGTATGAACGATGTTCAAACCAAATTTCAAAGCAATTTCTTTATTTTTGACTGACTTATGGCTCTCTAAGAATAAGTAACTCATGACGTCATTTGTTTAAATTGCGTTTTTTGGTTTTTACTGACCAGATACAGACAAATAAATGATACCACTGTATTTCGAAGACAAAACTAGTCTAGAAACATGCAATGTTTATTTAGATTAATCAATTTAAGATTTTGACCTTATTTGTGACCTGACCTTGACCTGAGGGCGATTATATGGTGTCAGGCTGTGAAAATGGCTGCTTCTATCGAATTCTACGTGTAAAATAACCCATACAACATGTGTCGCATGGCTTTCGTAGACCTGTGACTTTTTGTGACCTGACCTTGACCTTGACCTTTGCTTAAAATTTCACTTTTACTTATGCGGGAGATGCATTATACATTTGGGAGCACTTTGTGAGATAATAGTTGCAATACAAGGCTTTGGATGGAAAGTATATCCCAAAAACCCAAATACTGAAATTTTGACACTTGACCTGACCGTGACCTGACATGTGACCTTATGTTAATAATTTCGGGCATGCGTTAGATTCTTCTCACTGAGAGCTTTCGATCGCCGCCTTGCGCGTCTCGCTGCGGTTATTGGTTCGGAAGATACGAGGGGGGGTAAAATTTACCCCCCCCAGCACCGCACGTTCGGATGGAGACCCCAGCGCCGCGCGGGTTAAGTGTTGATTGCTTGGCAAGCCAAGTACTTTATCGTAGGCTTCTGAAAACGAAGCTAACCAGTAAGGCGCCGTAGTTGGCGATGAACGAGCGAGCGCGAAGGAAATGTATGGGGAATTTCAACTTGATCGGGCAAGTAGTTTCTGAGATACAAAAAAGGTGCGCACGTGCGCATGTGCAAAGGCACTCACCTTTGACTCGTGGGAAAGTGGGGGCTGAGTCTGAGAGGTCCCTAACCACACACCAAATTTGAACACAATCGGCTCAGCCGTTCCAGAGATATAGAATAGGGATGTGACCGTGCGCACGTGCAAAGCCACCCCACCCCTGACTTGTGGAAAGGCGGCGGCTGAGAGGTCCCTAACCATGCACCAAATTCGAACACAATCGGCTCAGCCGTTCCTGGGATATATAATAGGGGTGTGCACGTGCGCACGTGCAGAGGCACCTCAGCCCTGACTTGTGGAAAATTGGCGGCTGAGGGGTCCCTAACCACACACCAAATTTGATCACAATCGGCTCAGCCTTTGCAGAGTTTTTGCGAGAAAACGCTTTTCAACACCCATCACGCGGCACGTGCCACGCGCAGTGGTAGTCACCCACATGAGTCGGCACCGGTCTCAAACAGGGTAGGTTGAATGGGGCTGCTCAGCAAAGAAGTCTGCTTGTCAATCGGACTTGCGGTTGTGGAGATATGAGCTTCTCCCAAGCGTCGCCACGGGTCGGTCGGGTCGGGTCGGGCCGCTCATAATCCGATTTTTCCAATATACCACGGAAGGACGAGCGAGCGCGAAGCGCTCGCTCGTCTTTCCGTGGTATATGGCAAAAATCTGAATATGAGCGGCCCAGCCCGGCCCGACCCGACCCGACCCGTGGCGACGCTTTTGAGAAGCTCATATCTCTGCAACCACACGTCCGATTGACAAGCTGACTTCTTTGCTGAGCAGCCCCATCCAACCTAGCCTGTTTGAGACCGGTGCCGACTCATGTGGGTGACTACCACTGCGCGTGGCGCGTGCCGCGTGAGCGGTATTGAAAAGTGTTTTCTCGCAAAAACTCTGCAACGGCTGAGCCGATTGTGTGCAAATTTGGTGTGTGGTTAGGAACCACTCAGCCGCCAATTTGCTACAAGTCAGGGGTGGGGTGCCTCTGCACGTGCGCACGTGCACACTCCCACTGGCGGATCTAGGGGGGGGGGGCATTTAGGGCGGCCGCCCCCCCCCCCAAAGCCCAAAGTGGCCTGTTTGGCCCCCCAAAAGGTTCACTCAAAAAGTGATCGTTAATGACTAAACGATACCTTATTTTTTATCTTTGTGATAAAAGTAATTCTTTGGTGAAAAAATATGGAAGTAATTTGGTAGCAATCGACATAGGCAAAAGAAACATTAGTGGCGCAAGACACAATCCGAAGGCAAGGACATATATAGGCCTTGTCTGAAGCACGGTAAATACAAGGCCATATATAGGAGGTAGAGTCATCCGGCGATTCTGTATGATCATGACGTCAGAGCGTGACGTCATGTGGATCCATCGGCCTCCTCCGCCATTGCAGTTAATGCTATTTCGGGAGAAATAAATATCATCTAACTCGGAAAGTAAAAATGTTACGAAAAAGGAAAAGACAGCGTTGAAAAGCTCAAAACAAGGCAAATCGAAATCTTCTGGATCATTTTAGGCTCAGATCAATATTGAGGTCACTAGAGGTCATCAAAGGTCTTCGGCGGTCACCAGCTGAGGCTCTAAGCCCCGCCCCTTCGATGAAATTTTGATTTGACCTAAACCACATGGAATTTGTATGAATCGACGTGTTCTGACGAGGCGAACACGATGACATCAAAATCATGGCTGTATCGATATTTGTCAAAAAGTTATTTGCGAAAAACATTTTTAACCGACTGCAGACGACATGCGCCAGAATTGACTACTGGGGTGACGTCATAAGAAGAAGTGGACACGTTACGGAGATAGAGATGACACCCCCTGGGTAAATAGAATACTTCTGAAGGTAAGTTTAGCCATGTCCGTCAAGTTAGCGTCGTATTCGTATTCGTTTTCAGCGTGGAGTTCCGATTTTCCCCAAACTTAGCATATCGGTAGATCTCATCGAGGTATGCACGAATATGCAATCCGTTTTGACCTAGGACAAATGGTTTCACCTCCAGAGGTCACTGAAATGTCATCGCACGGGGTACCCTCTAATTGTTTCGTTTACCGTCCGATTTAATCGCAAAGGGGCTCAAACGAATCGCCGGCACCCCAGCTTGCGTCAGGAAAAACAAAACATCACCTAAAGGTCAAGGTCACGGGGACGAATACGAGATTTTAAGCTTCGGTACCAGCTTGTGTACCCTCTAGTTTTTTTCTCGAGATTTTAAGCTTCGGTACCGAAGCTTAACATCTCGTATTCGTCCCCGTGACCTTGACCTTTGACCTCTAGGTGATGTTTTGTTTTTCCTGAGGCAAGCTAACGTGCCGGCGAGTCCCTTTTTGCCCATTGCGAGCAAATCGGACGGTAAAAGAAAAAAAACTAGAGGGTACACAAGCTGGTACCGAGGCTTAAAATCTCGTATTCGTCCCCGTGACCTTGACCTTTGACCTCTGGATGACTTTTTGTTTTTCCTGACGCAAGCTAACGTGCCGGCGAGTTCCTTTTTGCCCATTGCGAGCAAATCGGATTGTAAACTAAAAAAACTAGAGGGTACACCATGCTGGTACCGAAGCTTAGAATCTCGTATTCGTCCCCGTGACCTTTACCTTTGACCTCTAGGTGATGTTTTGTTTTACCTGACGCAAGCTGGGGTTCCAACGAGTCCGTTTTTGCCCATTGCAAGCAAATCGGACGGTAAACGAAAAAAAACTAGAGGGTACACAATCTGGTACCGAAGCTTAAAATCTCGTATTCGTTCCTGTGACCTTGACCTTTGACCTCTATGTGATTTTTTGTTTTCCTGACGCAAGCTAGGGTGCCAGCGAGTCCCTTTTTGCCCATTGCGAGCAGATCGGACGGTAAACAAAAAAACTAGAGGGTACACAAGCTGGTACCGCAGCTTAAAATCTCGTATTCGTCCCTGTTGCCTTGACCTTTGACCTCTAGGTGATGTTTTGTTTTTCCTGACGCAAGCTAACGTGTCGGCGAGTCCCTTTTTGCCCATTGCGAGCAAATCGGACGGTAAACGAAAAAACTAGAGGGTACACCATGCTGGTACCGAAGCTTATAATCTCGTATTCGTCCCCGTGACCTTGACCTTTCACCTCTGGATGACTTTTTGTTTTTTTCCTGACGCAAACTAACGTGCCGGCGAGTTCCTTTTTGCCCATTGCGAGCAAATCGGATTAAAAACTAAGAAACTAGAGGGTACACCATGCTGGTACCGAAGCTTAGAATCTCGTATTCGTCCCCGTGACCTTTACCTTTGACCTCTAGGTGATGATTTGTTTTACCTGACGCAAGCTGGGGTGCCGTCAAGTTCCTTTTTGCCCATTGCAAGCAAATCGGACGGTAAACAAAACAAAAAACTAGAGGGTACACAAGCTGGTACCGAAGCTTAAAATCTCGTATTCGTCCCCGTGACCTTGACCTTGGACCTCTAGGTGATTTTTTGTTTTTCCTGACGCAAGCTGGGATGCCGACGAGTCTCTTTTTGCCCATTACAAGCAAATCGGACGGTAAACTAAAAACTAGAGGGTACACAAGCTGGTACCGAAGCTTAAAATATCGTATTCGTCCCCGTGACCTTGACCTTTGACCTCTATGTGATTTTGTGTTATTCCTGACGCAAGGTGGGGTGCCGGCGAGTCCCTTTTTTCCCATTGCGAACAAATCGGACGGTAAACGAAAAAACTAGAGGGTACACAAGCTGGTACCGAAGCTTAAAATGTCGTATTCGTCCCCGTGACCTTGACCTTGGACCTCTAGGTGATGTTTTGTTTTTTTCTGACGCAAGCTAAGGTGCCGGCGAGTCCATTTTTGCCCATTGCGAGCAAATCGGACGGTAAACTAAGAAAACTAGAGGGTACACCATGCTGGTACCGAAGCTTAGAATCTCGTATTCGTCTCCGTGACCTTGACCTTTGACCTCTGGATGACTTTTTGTTTTTCCTGACGCAAGCTAACGTGCCGGCGAGTTCCTTTTTGCCCATTGCGAGCAAATCGGATTGTAAACTAAAAACTAGATAGTACACCATGCTGGTACCGAAGCTTAGAATCTCGTATTCGTCCCCGTGACTTTTACCTTTGACCTCTAGGTGATGTTTTGTTTTACCTGACGCAAGCTGGGGTGCCGTCGAGTCCCTTTTTGCCAATTGCAAGCAAATCGGACGGTAAACTAAAAAACTAGAGGGTACACAAGCTGGTACCGAAGCTTAAAATCTCGTATTCGTCCCCGTGACCTTGACCTTTGACCTCTAGGTAATTTTTTGTTATTCCTGACGAAAGGTGGGGTGCCGGCCAGTCCCTTTTTTTCCATTGCGAGCAAATCGGACGGTAAACGAAAAAACTAGATGGTACACAAGCTGGTACCGAAGCTTAAAATCTCGTATTCGTCCCCATGACCTTGACCTTGGACCTCTAGGTGATTTTTTTTTTCCTGACGCAAGCTGGGATGCCGACGAGTCCCTTTTTGCCCATTGCAAGCAAATCGGACGGTAAACTAAAAACTAGAGGGTACACAAGCTGGTACCGAAGCTTAAAATATCGTATTCGTCCTCGTGACCTTGACCCTTGACCTCTATGTGATTTTTTGTCCGAACCCGCGGGGGGGGGGGGGGGGGGGGGAGGGCAGAATCTTCCCCTCCCTGATTTTCTCAATAACCTGAAAACTATGATA
Organism: Chirona hameri; assembly: GCA_036785665.1. Classification (NCBI taxonomy): domain Eukaryota; kingdom Metazoa; phylum Arthropoda; class Thecostraca; order Balanomorpha; family Balanidae; genus Chirona; species Chirona hameri. The sequence goes on along the minus strand of JAXIVJ010006724.1, from coordinate 33,440 downwards.
GATATCTCAACGTGAAACTTTCAGTACCTTATCCTGCATCAAGTCTAAGTCTTCTCACTAACTCTAAATGAAATTGATGTAGTATTTTGGGAGATAATGACGTTTTAATGACGTCATGTCATGCCATTTTTGGTGGAAAAACGATAAATGTTTGGCAAATCGTAGAAATCAGAGTTTTCAAGCAAATTGCAAATAAAACACGCGAAAAGAAGGGAAAATGCATTTTCTTCAAAATGGCTCTCGGATTTCCTTTTTTTCAACCCCATTTTTGTTTTGTTGTGAATTTGAAAAGTGAATTTCTTATGCTCGAATACCAAAATAAGGTAACCGGCCCAAATCCGCGGAGAAAAAAAAATGGGGGTACCTTTTTGCCACAAAAAGTTGCCCCCCCCCCCAAACCGACGGCTGGATCCGCCAGTGCACACTCCTATTGTATATCCCAGGAACGGCTGAACCGATTGCGTTCTAATTTAGTGTGTGGTTAGGGACCTCTCAACCACCAGTTTCCCACAAGTCAGGGATGGGGTGCCTCTGCACGTGCGCACGTGCACATCCCTATTCTATATCTCAGGAACGGATGAGACGATTGTGTTCAAATTTGGTGTGTGGTTAGAGACTCCTCCGCCGCCGCCTTCCCACAAGTCATGGGTGGGGTGCTTCTGTACGTGCGCACCTTTTTTTGTATCTCAGGAACTACTTGCTCCACCGGGTTGAAATTCACCATACATTTATTTCGCGCTCGCTCGTTCATCGCCTTACTGGTTTTATACCTGAAAAATATTCGTTATACATGGAAGTTTAAATTGACCAAAGGCACGCGCTCAATTATTACATTAGTGTTCCCACAGTGGTGGAAACTGAGGTGCATTGACTCAAGGCGATACAAGTATACAAGCATTGTCTGCTTGTTTCAAAGTCGAAAACAGGTTTGTACGTCGTTGGCGCTGGCACAGGGGTGTAGCCAGGATTTTGCGACGGGGGGGGGGGGGGGGGGGGGTAACCGAAGTGGGCCCCTTAGCATTTACTGATGCCCCCCCCCCCAAAAAAAAATGCTTGTAATTTTCATTAAAAAGAATTGTATTTAATTTGTATTTATTTTCACTGTTTTTTATGTTTTGTTTTTATTGTAGGTAATTACAAATTTGTAATTTGCATCCATCCCTAATATGGTCCCATGTTAAAATACATGTGTACTTGGATTTGTCCCTAGTAATTGTATTTGGTCTGTGGGCAGTGGCGACATATTGCCGCTTTGCCCCCCCCCCCCCCCCCATGAATCTGCTAGTGATGCCGTGATGTGATGCCGTGGGCAAGGAAAGGGGCAGAGGGGTGACAACATCAGGGGCGGCGGAAGCTCTTCATAGTTAGGGGGGGGGGGGCAAAGTTGATTTTTGGAAGTATATTCTTTTCATGCAACGCCAAAGGGTTAACCCGGCATTGACTGGAGTCTCAGCAGAACGCCATTGAATGGGGGGGGGGGGGCGTTAAACGCCCCCTGGTTATCTTCTGAATCAATGATCGCAGCGAGACGCACAATGCGTCAATCGAAATATCTCAATGATACAAATATAAAGCATACTCAAAAATGTCAAAGTGAGGTCAAATGTCAGGTCACGGTCAGGTCAAAGGTCAACATCGACGTATTTGAGTTTATGGACCATACTTTCCATCCAAAGCCTTCGATTACGACTATGATCACCCAAAATCCTCCCAAGGGTATGATACACATCCCGAATGAGCTAAAATGAGATTGTTGGTCAAGGTCAAGGTCAGGTTACAAAAGGTCACTATGCTCAAATATCTACGAAAGTCAGGCAACACATATTTTATGACTTATTTTCCACGTCTAATTCGATAGTGATAGTCATTTTACCACCTGACTTCATTTACGTGTAATTAATCTCAAGTTCAGGTCAAGTTCAGGTCACTGAAGTTCAAAATTTGAAATTGATCAATCTAAATTTTAAAAAAAACATGTTTCTAGACCAGTTTTGTCTCGGAAATACAGTGGTGGCATTTATTTGTCTGTATCTGGTCAATAAAAGCCAAACAACGCAATTGTTAAATATGACGTCATGAATTACCCATACTTTAGATGCCATAAGTCAGTCAACAATGGTGATATCATTCTGAAATTTGGTATGGTAGTTTCCCATATGTTGTTCTCCGACATATATTCCGTTTTTTAATAGCTTAGACAAATTTGATTTTGTGGGCATATTCCCCCACTTTTTTGAATTTTTTGGGGTCAAAAAACTTTTTTTTTAAATCCGAGATAGCTATTTTGTAGCCCTTATCATGTTCTATCTTTTGACGTTTTTTGATTGAATTTTTCTCAAAATATGGCATTTGTACGGTCTGTTACATTTTAGCTGATTTTGGTGTGAAACTCGCGTCACTAAGTTCAAACAAACGTCACTAAATTCGATATAACTCGAAATTTGTTTTAAAAAAATTGCTTTATTTTTCCACAAAAGACGTAAACGTGATTTAGAAGAAAGTACCTGAAGTTTCACGTTGATAGCGCTATTGGTTTTTGAGCTATTACGCACATTTATCAGGGGGGCGTTAAACGCCCCCCCCCCCGCCCGTCAATGGCAGGTTAATGTTCATTTCGGCTGGAGTTGGGGCAACTTGTCCCTCCTGTCCCCTCCCCCGTCTCCGCCACTACTATATACCACCAATTACCAAAACCCCTCACACAAATCTGAAAAACAATGGGATCACGAATCATGATGACAAAAGCGGATCCAGGATTCATTCGACCAAGGCTTTTGTTCTGCCTCAGCTCATTTGTATTGAATTTATTTATATGTTTGTCAATGCTCCGTCCCCCGTACACTGCTGACGCCTGACGCTGCATGGTTAATGTAACCCACTACCCCGGGGCCCGGGGCCCGGGGCTCGGGGGCAGGAGGCATTTCCCTCCAATTTTAGCAAAATGGGCCTTTGTCCCCCCCCCCCCCCGGAGATGCCAGATGGGCAGCTTTCTGAGGCATCAGGCATCTGAGCCGATGATGGTCCTTTTCTGGTCTAAAGATGGGTCCTTTCAAGACTTCTGATTGGCCTTTTCCAGACCTGAGATGGGCCCTTTCCGGGCCTAAATTGGACTATTCCCAAACTCAAGACAGGGGGGGGGGCTTTCTACGCCTTTGATGGGCCCTTTCCAGATTTGAGATGTGCCCTTTCTGGTCTGCATGTGAGCCATCATTGATCATGCCATGTCTGAGTTCAAGTGTAAGATGAGCCCTAACCAGCCATGGGGCCCTTCTGGACCGAATTTACCGAAACGGTCCTTCTCCAGCTCAAAGATGGCCCCTCCCAGTCCTCTCCAGGCTTTTTTTCTTTCAGGGCCAAATTATACGGGCCTTCTCTGGACCTGAGATGGGCCCTTACCTGGCCTAAAAGCAGACATGGGTCTTTTCCGGAACTGAGATGCTCACTTTCAAAGCCTAAAATGGACCCTATCCAGACCTGAGACGGGCCCTTTCTGAGTTTACGATGGGCCCTTTCAAGACCTGAGATGGGCATTTTTCGAGTTCACGATGGGCCCTTTCAAAATCTGAGATGGGCCTATTATGAGCCTAAGATGGGCCCATTCAGATCCTAAGATGGACCCTTTCCAGGCATGATATGGGCCCTTTCTGAGCGCAAGATGGGTCCTCTCCGGACTTAAGATGGGCCCTTCCCGGGCCTGAGAGCTGAGATGGGCCTTTTCTGGACCTGAGATGCTCGCTTTCTGAGGCTAAATTTGTTTTTATCAGGCCTGAAATGGGCCCTTTCTGAGTCCACGATGGGCCCCTTTCAGACCCGAGATGGGCCCCTCTGAGCCGCGACGGGGGGGGGGGCTTTAGCCCCATAGACCCCCGTCCCCCCTGGCTGCGCCCCTAGTGCTCATGAACCCGACATTTGATAATTTCAGAACTTAAATATGACACTTGTAACATACCAACATTTTGGTGTGCACATTTTCAAACACTTCTATTGAGTAGCTGCAAAAATACGCCCCCGAGAACATGGTTACGGTCATCGTTATGGCAGATGATCAACCGTGGCCAAATTGGGCCAAACATCTTGTGTGACGTCACGACCGTTTGCGCATCAATAATTTTTTTTTGAACAAAGGAGTTTTGCCAACTCTTTTTTTTTACTGCAACTATGCATCTTTCGACAAAATGGCTGAAGTTTAGTATATTATATATATCTTTTTTAATTTTAAGAAGAAAAAAACAACAACGTGAAACTTGTCCATTGTTAAAATTTGGGCTGTGTGGTACTGCCTCACAGCCCAAACGCGTGTTTCTCCCAGATCTTTTGCGGTTTTCGCCGGGCGCTTCCGTTCGGGAGAAATTCGATGCGGCGTCAACGCGGCAGCAGCAATGGACCTTTGTGACAGGCCATGCATGTTTTTGGGATATTTTAAATGCGGGATCTTTTTCTAATGGTATATATTTTTTTAAATATTCTTTTAATGGTAAATAGCATGAATTGATGTAATAGTTACATATTGCTGCAAGGAGATCGGCGGCCCGTCCAGACTTAGATTACAAACAGGACATTATATTTCGATGCATTTTTCTTAGCCGTGCAACGTGTTCTTCGCATATACCTAATGATTTTATGTGTAGACTCCCGAGTCCTATTGTTAACATGCATTCGCACAATTCTTGTCAACCGGCAGAATGAAAAGTCAAATCGAAAGCCTTAGTACGTGTCGCACACTCTGCGTGATACATTATTGCCTATTTTCAAATCAATTCCAAACTGATGATATAAACAGGCTGTTTGTAGCGGTGAAGTATTAACCGTGGTGATCTACATATATTTACCAAACTACTAAAAAAACACGACACAGTGCCCCCCCCCCCCCCCTCCTGACTGCCTCACCTACGTTTGACCCCTGCCGCCGCCACTGCTATAATGCGAATGCAGATTAGATTCGCTGTTTCTTGTAAGATAAATATCGGCAGTTAAGTCGAGTGTGGGTTGCAGATCGAACATTGTACATTTCAATGCCACAATGTCACAATTTGTCGAGTCGAGTGTGGGTTGCAGATCGAACATTGTACATTTCAATGCCACAATGTCACAATTTGTCGAGTCGAGTGTGGGTTGCAGATCGAACATTGTACATTTCAATGCCACAATGTCACAATTTGTCGAGTCGAGTGTGGGTTGCAGATCGAACATTGTACATTTCAATGCCACAATGTCACAATTTGTCGAGTCGAGTGTGGGTTGCAGATCGAACATTGTACATTTCAATGCCACAATGTCACAATTTGTCGAGTCGAGTGTGGGTTGCAGATCGAACATTGTACATTTCAATGCCACAATGTCACAATTTGTCGAGTCGAGTGTGGGTTGCAGATCGAACATTGTACATTTCAATGCCACAATGTCACAATTTGTCGAGTCGAGTGTGGGTTGCAGATCGAACATTGTACATTTCAATGCCACAATGTCACAATTTGTCGAGTCGAGTGTGGGTTGCAGATCGAACATTGCACATTTCAATGCCACAATGTCACAATTTGTCGAGTCGAGTGTGGGTTGCAGATCGAACATTGTACATTTCAATGCCACAATGTCACAATTTGTCGAGTCGAGTGTGGGTTGCAGATCGAACATTGTACATTTCAATGCCACAATGTCACAATTTGGTACTTCCACTGTGTTCAGCACGAACAAGCGGCGCAGATATGCCATTGGAATGTAGTGATGCTCTAATCCATGAGTACACGAGTTCAAGTTTTTTTACCGATCGGAACTATTATTCGGAAATGAAAGCGTATTTCATCCTTTGACGTCTACATTTCCTTGTTGCCTGTTGACACATATTACAGACGCGCGTAGCCAATCGGTCGAGTCTTGTCCTTGTCAAATGCCCCTAGTCGAATATTTGTTTTGACCAGTCACATGCAACACATCGATTCTATTTTTTGCTGGTATGTAGACGTATGTCTGTGGGTATTGAATACACCAAGCGAACTATTTGCAAATCCATGATGACATCAAATCATGCATGGTAAGAAAGCATCGTATTTGAGAACTATAATGTAATTAAAAACTAGTTTACATCACGTGCTATGCTTGGATGGGAACAGGACAACACTTGAAAGGAAACACTCGGTGAAAAGTTGAATTGATCATATTCGTGATTGTCTTGTGAATACAATTACATTGAATGGCGCATCAAAGTGCAAGAGCTTTCTTAAAGGGAAATATTCACCTTTTTATCTACTTGACTGCATTATCTTATGCATCGTGTATGGTATCAAATTGATCGAGTCTCAATTTAAAAATGAAATCACACTTTTTCTATGTCAAAAATTATTTGTTGGGGGACATTTACAAACAAGTACACATAATTCTTTCGGAGTTCATGATCGGTGTTTTCCCTTCACTATTTGGAAGCGCGACATATCGGGCGCTTTTCTTTCTTTTCATAACGTCTCTGATTGGTCCTTGAAACAAATCACTGGCACTAAATAGGTCACTGTTGCGTGCCCAAGTGAACTTCGGATTTCATTGCCAGTTTTGTCATTGTTTGTTGATTTTTTTTATAAATGATTATTTTTCATGATAAGCTAAAACATAGTGTTGTATACAGCCGAGACAAAACTATACAAAACGCCTAATGTTGAAAACAAATGAACCTATTTTCAAAATTGATGGCCGCAACCACTAACTAAAACGTCGTAGCGTGCCCAAGTTAACTGCTAATTTGGTTACCTTATTATTCAATGTTTGTTGATTGCAAAGGATATTAGGGCACATAATAACAATAGACTGAGTGCAGGACATATTTTCCATACAATTGTGTTAAAAAACAATACGAGACAAGCCCGGAATTCGGAATTCGTTAACAAGTACTTGCAAGTACTGGTCGTTATAAGCGTGGAACGCTTATCAACATTGACTTGAAATAGCTCTCGGTAGGAATTGTTATATGCAAAATATGATAAATTTACAATATATTTTGGTCTTGTCTATCGATTTCAAGTAATAACTCCATTTTTGTGGAAAAAGGTGAATATTTCCCTTTAACCGCATTGTGTTCGTAAAGCTGATTCTTGGTGCATACGTATCCTAAAGGTACCAAACCTATTGACACAGCGTTACTTTATAGTTTTATGGGACAATAATTGATGTCCATGACTCTGTCGACTGCCAACATCTAAAGCAGATGATCTTTATGCTGCAATGCAACCATCGTTTGCATTGTTTGACGTGAGAGGTTGACCAGGTGACCAGACGATGCATGCTCGTGTCTCGATTCCTTTACGATGTTATTTAGGACAAACGTCCAGTGACGGTTTGACGGACATCGGAATAGGCCCTCGGTCTCGCGCCTCCGTCACACTACCCCACTCTGTCCGGGGTTCCACCACACAGAAACGTCCGTTAGATCACATTTCACCGCTCCCCGACGACGGCAGCAGCCGTGGCCAGCCGCCGCCGGCACTCCGCCGCCGTGTTGCGGGCCGCGCGGCGCGGCGCCGCGGTGCACTTACATGTCCTCCACGGACGCCGGCATCGCGCCCGGCTCCGTTCGCTCGCTCGCTCGCTCTCTCTCTCTCTGCGGCTGGCTCACTCTCGTGCTGTGCTCGCTGCGCAGACGATCAGAGGCGGGGCAGCAGGCACATATCGGCCGTGTGTGACAGTCACTGCGGGCTGGCGGCGCGGCGCGGCGCCGGAGGTCACCCACCAGTCATACACCGACTGACTGGAGTTCGGCCGCCGAGCCGCCGCCGCCCCGGCCGCCGCCCAGCCGCCGCCCCCAGCCGCAGGTATTTATAAATTAGATACATGCTTCCAGGCGCCGGTGCCAAATGGTGCCATAAGCTGAGCGAGCTGGCTCGGGCTGGTCGCATCGGTCCAGAGATGTGTGGAAAGCGATGGGTTGATAGCTGAGGCAGCTGTTTTGTCGCCTGTGACTGGTTTAATCGCCTGGCTGGGGATGTATTGCAGACCAATTATCAGCGCACCCGCGGAGAAGGCAGCAAACAGCACATGTAAATCTCAAAACACCATATATTCGTGTTAATCACGTGATGTATCGCATACAGAAGGATTGAGCGATTCATTTGTTTTATTTTGTACCGGATTCCCATCCAAATATTCCGAACGTCTTAACCCTCGCCCGTGCAGCGTCCGATCACTGTGTGACCGTGCAGGGGGGGGGGGGGGGGGTACAACCTCCCCTGGCGTTTCGCCCCAAATTGAGCTAAAGCTTCGATTAAAAAACGAGCGTGTTGCTGGTGACAAGAGGAAGCCATTGACACCCAAGTTTAAGGTCCTGGGTCATTAGGTCATGCCAATGAAGTCATGTCAATGACCCAAAAGTCAACCAAATTGTAAATGCATATAAATGGAACTTAAGCGAGCTAGAATCGTGAATGAGCATATAATTATGCTTAATGAGTGCCAAATTTGAAATCAGTGTCAAATTTCCTAGAAACTGCCAAATTCCAAAAAGGTCATGTCAGGTTATCTGAGGTCAGTGACCTCGGTTGACCTGTGGAAGCGCATGACCCCAGTGGAACATATAGTTATGTAAAGTAGATCCCATATTTGAAATCAGCGTCACAAAATGTCCTAGAAACTGCCAGAAGCCAAACACGTCATATGAGGTCATCGGAGGTCAGTAACCTCCGTTGACCTCTGATAAGGTCAATCGAGGTCACAATATCAGTGAAAACCACAACTGTCACCTGGAAATACCTGTGCATATGCTCCTGAACAACAAACACTCGGAAACTGCACAAGTTACAAGGATCAATACTACGGGCCGCCACTTGAGCCTGACATGACCTTGAAGAACAGGTCCTAAGTCACGGTTCATGTGAGTTAGAAGTTCACAATTTTCTAAATATGTGCCAAATTGTTTAAACGTAGAGTACTGAAAGTTTCATTGCAATCGGTTGATATTTACGCGAGTTATTCCCGAAACACCGAGGGGGTGGCATCCTCAGACCACCCCCCCCCCCCTCCTGCACTGGCGAGGGTTAGCCCACCATTGACTGGGGTTTACTCTCGCAAGGGGGTTCATGGGGGGGGGGGGGGGGGCTAGGAGTGGTCAAAATGCAACTGTTTTCTCCGGCCATCTGCTGTCAGGTCTCATATGGATATTTATGGCCTAAAGATCGGAAATGCAAAAAAAATCAGCTCATTTCATTAAGATCTTCTACCCGCGCAATGGCATCAAAGATCGGACTTTATTGATGTATTCACACACGTTATCCCGTCATTAACTGGGAGGGGGGCGTTTAACGCCCCCTGATTAATTTTAGTAATAGCTCAAAAACTAATGTCGCGATCAACGTGAAACTTCGAGTACCTTCTTCTACATCAATTTTACGTCATCTGTGAAAACATAAAGCAATTTCGTTAAAATTTTTACAGTTATGGCGAATTTAGTGGCGTCACTACACACGAGCTTTACACAAAAATAAACTAAACTTTAACAGACCGTACAAATGCCATATTTTGAGAAGAATGCAATACAAAAACGTCAAAAGATAGCAAATAGCGAGAGCTACAACATGGCTATCTCGAATTTGTGAAAATGTTGGTTTTTGATCCCCTAAAATAAAAAAAATATGCTTAAATGCCCACAAAATAAATTTTTCAAAGATATTTAATTAAAAAAATGTCAGAGAACCACATATGGGCAACTACCATACCAACATTTAAAATGATATAACTATTTTGGACTGACTTATGGCATATAAAGTATGGGTAACTCATGAGGGGCCCTAGGTCGGCTTGAGGTGGCCCTTGGTCAACTTGAAGGGAACTCGGTGGGTTGACGAGACGTTTGGTCATCTTAAAGGGAATGTTTCACCTTTGTATTGGTTTTGAACTGAAATAGCCATTATCTTTGGCCGTTATTGAAATGTCGAAAATACAAAGGTCATTTTACCCAAAACTTAGCCGTTTTTAAGCAATTTAGTTTTCCATTTGCAAAATGGGGTCTAGGCTAGTGCCGCCGCTGATTGTCTGACAGCCACTTTGTCAGCCAATCCCAGTTTATCAGCCAATCAGCGGCGGTCTATAGCTCAATAATGACGTCATCATCCCAAATTTAAAACCTGAATTTGTATAATGTTAAGTGACTTTCCGAGAGAAAAAATATCACCATCGTTTTCAGCAGCACTTACTTCATATTTTCGACTACAACCAGCGTATATTTGACAACTTTCAGAAAGGTGAAACATTCCCTTTAAGATGGCCCTTGGACAGCCTGAGGGGCCTCGGTCGGCTTGAGGGGGACCTTGGTCGACTCGATGACCATCAGTCGGCCTGAGGGGTCTAGGTTGGCTTGGGGACACTTGCTCAACTTGAAGGGAACTCGGTCGGTTGACGAGACCTTCGGTCATCTTGAGAGGGCCCGTGGGCAGCCTGAGGGGCCTCGGTCGACCTGAGGGGCCCTCGTTCGGCATGAGGAGCCCTTAGATGGTTTAAGGCCCCTTCAGATATTTATAGGCCAGACAGAAGCATTGCCAGTCCTGAGCCAACCCCAGGCTGAGAGGGTTGAGAGGGTGATTGTCAACAATAACACCAATAAACTGACCTATGCAGTTACTTTGACGGGCAAATGCGCTAAACGTTCTATGTTCCATGTCTAACGTTCTATGTGTCTGCTCGCGGCGGTCGAATGCTGACGATAAACAAAACGTTTATTTATATTTGGCGCCAAATTGCGCAGTTCTCGGTGTAACGGAGACGAGATAGCAGGGGTCGGGACAACTAAATATGCACAAATCTGAGAAGACACAGCAATTCGATTCAAATACGTATGGAGAAGGCAAAAACAACACACCGTATGAATTCCGTAGCCCGCCCGTGTACATCTATACACAGACGACCCACAAGGGCAGATGTGGGGATGATAAACTGCCCTCCCCCCTTGGGGGGATAGTTTGCTGATATAGCTCCTTCCCGCAAGACCTATGGACGTTGATGTGGCTCTTCATAACCGGCAACATTTACTTGAACACCCGAATGTCCGAGTCCCGTGAAATTCATAACGTGTGTGAATACGCAAATCATGGCCGACCTTTGATGCATGATAGTGCGCGGGTAATGAAATTAGCTGTGAAATTATCTTAATCTTAATGAAATTAGCTGATTTTTTGCATTTCTCATCTATAGGCATGTCTATATCATCTATAGGAATGTCCATATGAGACCTGACAGCAGATCGCCGGAGAAAAATTGCCTTTTGTCCACCCCTAATGTTGTATGTGTTATTTTCCACGTATAATTCGATAGTGATAGTCATTGTACCACCCGACTTCATTTACGTGAGGTTAGTGTCAAGTTCAGGTCAAGTTCAGGTAACTGAAAGTCAAAATTTCAAATGGATAAATCTAAATGAAAAAGGCATGTTTCTAGATCAGTTTTGTCTCAGAAATACAGTGCTGACCTTTATTTGTCAGTATATGGTCAATAAAAGCAAAAAACAACGCAATTTTAAAATATGAGGTCATGAGTTACCCATACTTTATATGCCATAAGTCAGTCAAAAATAGTGATATCATTTTAAAATTTGGTATGGTAGTTGTACCTTTTTTTTCATTTTGTATATATAAATTTAGTCCGAATGTTTTGTATGGATGGATTTCCGAGGTCAGGACCCACGCTAAGCAGAGCTTGTTGCGCCGGTCCTGACCTCACCACCCGATCGCGCAATTCCTGTTGGCCGTCAGGATTTAGAGACGAAAGTTTTACGTGCCCGACATACCTGGACACGGTCCGCCCCGCTCACTGACGTCACCTGACCTTGAGTGCGACCGCTGCCACCGGCCGCAGGCCATCCCAGTCAGGAGCAAACAGCGAGCGCCGAAGCGACTCGAGCCCGGGCTGCCACACCGGGATAGGTCAGAAGTCCAGCGCTCTCCCACTGAGCTACATGGGCGGACTGAATGTTTCAAAATATTCATTCCGCCCAGCTTAATATTTAAAAAACACAGCACCACATATGTGGTGCTGTGACATATATTCCGTTTGTTTTAATATCTTTTGACAAATTTGATTTTGTGGGCATTTCAAACCTTTTATTTTTATTTTGGGGTGTCCAAAACCAACATTTGCACACATTTGTGATAGCCATGTTGTAGCCCTTGCTATTTACTATCTTTTGACGTTTTTGGATTGCATTTTGCTTAAAATATGGAATTTGTACGGTCTGTTAAAGTTAAGCTGATTTGTGTGTAAAACTCGTGTGTAGTGACGTCACTACATTCGCTATAACTCGATTTTTTCGACGAAACTGCTTTATTTTTGCCCAGATGACGTCAAATTGATGTAGAAGAAGGTATCCGAAGTTGTATGTTGATCGTTACATTCATTTTTGAGCTATTACGAAAATTCATCAGGTGGGGGGGGGGGGGCGTTAAACGCCCCCCCCCTCCGTCAATGGTGGGATAACGTGTGTGAATACGCCAATAAAGGCCGATCTTTGATGCGAGTGCGCGGTAGAAGATCTTAATCAAAGGAGCTTATTTTGTTTTGCATTTCCGATCTTTACACCATAAATATTCATGAGACCTGACAGCAGATGGCTGGATAAAAAAAGTTGCATTTTGACCACCCCTAGGCGTTTAACATCCCCCTTGATTAATTTGCGTAATAGCTAATAAAACAATAAAGCTATCAACGTGAAACTTCGGGAACCTTCTTCTAAGTCACGTTTACGTCATCTGTGAAGACAATAAGCAATTTGCTTAGAAAAAATCCGAGTTATAGCGAATTTAGTGACGTCACTACACACGAGTTTTACACCAAAATCAGCTAAAATTTGACATATTGTACAGATGCCATATGTTGAGCAACATGCAATCCAAAAACGTCAAAAGATAGAAAATGGAAAGTGCTACAACATGACTATCTCGGATTTGTAAACGAATTTTTTTTTTACCCCGAAAAATAATAAATAAAAATTGGGGAAAATGCCCACAAAATCAAATTTTCAAAGATATTATAAAAAATGGAAAATATGTCAGAGAACCACATATGGGAAACTACCATACCAAAGTTTAAAATGATATAATCATTTTTGACTGACTTATGGCATATAAAGTATGGGAAGCTCATGACGAAATTTTTTGAAATTGCGTTTTTTTGCTTTTATTGACTAGATACAGACAAATAAATGCCAGCACCATATTTCGGAGACAAAACTGATCTAAAAACACGCCTTTTTCATTTAGATTTATCAATTTCGAATTTTGACCTTCAGTGACCTGAACTTGACCTGAACTTGACACTAACTTCACGTAAATGAAGTCAGATAGTAATATTACTATCACTATCGAAGTATACGTGGAAAATAACCCATAAAACATGTGTTGCGTGATTTTCGTAGATATTTTGCACATAGTGACCCTTTGTGACCTGACCTTGACCTTTACTTTTTCCAACAATCTCACTTTAGCTCATGCGGGATATTTAGCTTACCTTTGGCAGCACTTTTGGGGATCGTGGTCGTTGTGGTCGTAATCGAAGGCTTTGTATGGAAAGTATGGCCATAAACTCAAATACGCCGATTTTGACCTTTGAACTGACCGTGACCTGACCTTTGACCTCACCTTGAAATTGTTTAGCATGCTTTAGATGGCTCATTGAGAGCTTTCGAATTCCGCCTTGCGCGTCTCGCTGCGATCATTGGTTCGGAAGATAACCAGGGGGCGTTTAACGCCCACCAGTCAATGGCGTTCGGCTGAGACCCCAGTCAATGCCGGGTTAAGCCGCAACAAAATATTGCATATTATAGAGAGCATACAGCCACGCCAAAACTATGTGGAGAAGGGTTTGTAATCAAAACCACATTGAAGGCATAAAGAATCGTAGAGGTCTGAGCAACTCCCGCTCACGTGCACTACCAAACCTGCAACATTGCGCAAGGAACATAATTAAACTGAACAAGTTGAGGGATATTTTGAAAAGTCCAGAACCTGTCAGACAGTTTTGAGCCCTCTCCCAAACTTATGTAGTCCTCCGCGCAGCTCCTCCGCGCAGCTCCTCCGCGCAGCTCAGTTGGTAAATGCAGCTGCCGACTCCTTCCCTCCCTCCCAAAACCGGAAGTTTGAGTCGAAAAGTGTGTGTTGTGCCCCGACTCGTGCTATTTGCCCTTGACTGGGATGGGCCGTAGAAGGTAGAAGCAGCCGTGGCCGGATTAATTAGGAAGACGGGAAGGGCCATGGGGACACTAGGGACCTAACCCTATTAGTGACAGGCTCCTGGCTACCCCTATTAGTGGCGGGGGGACTGATTCGGGCCCCGGAGATCTCGAAACCTACTGGTCCGATTTGCAAAATTAAAACAGGGGTTTTGACTCCCATCAGTCTGATCTACATTTTTTTTTAATGTGACGACGGGGAAAATGCACCAATATTATAACATTTTTCATCAGCGTTTCATAGGCGTTTCCAGGACCAAAAAGTATGTGGTGCAATATGATTACATTTTTCCAGTTTCTGCTGAATAGGACTATGACAATGATATAGCACCCGCTCTAACATCGAGAGAAATAAAATAATGTCAAAAACACATCCAAATATGTTATCAGAGGCGGCTCCAGGAAAGTGAAAAGGGGAGCATGATAATGATTTTGTGACCTCCCTTTTTTGGTCGCTGGGACCACCTCTGACAGCCAAAATGTGCTGCATTTCAGCATGAACTATCCCCTTACATCCGTTTCAATATGTTCAAGCATTGTTATGTCTCGCAAAGTCGGTACAAACGGTTTTGTTCCATGAAGATCACGATGTACAAGCTAAAACACAGTTTCCGATCAGAACCTTCCTAAATACTAAGTCATTAAACCGCCCTTGTTCAGGCTATCGTCTTAAATTTTTAGATAATCTGCCCAGACCAGTTTTAGGAAAAGTCAGAAAATTTCAGAAGCCTACCTCCCGCCATTTCGGAGATATTTGAGAAAAACATGAGGGGTGGGCAGAATCTGCCTCCCCTGTCACTAATAGAGTTAAGGACATCGTGCATAGTCATTTTAAGCCATCCCTAACATGGTCTCATGTTAAAGTGCACGTGCACATGAATTTGTCCATACTAATTTTGAAACCGTGGTGACGCCATTGGGAAGGGCCGTGCCAAGGTTTCCCGGTAAGTCAGACTGTAAATGTTTAACTCCGTATGTTAGCATGAATTGCGCAATCGGTTGGTAGGATGGTCCTCGCATCAAGTTGTGCTTAGCGAAGAACTCTGTACCCATAAACCCAAGCAGACGGAAAAATTATGACTGAAACCATGAATAATATTTTATAATAATCAGAGTCTGCTGAACCAGATAAGTAACACTATGGGTTATAACACCCGTAGAAATTCAGATTGTAGGGAGGGTCCATTTTCGGGCTCCGATCTTCTAACTATATTATTAATTTTACAGATTTTATTTTCTGCAATCCTGTGATAAACAGCATTGTGGGAAATACATTAGGAATTTTTAAGCGCTTACAATTCCTTTCAGGACCAGAAGGATACAAACAACCACACAATTTCGGGCCGTGGTATATACAAGACCTTTTAAAATATAGTTCGGGATCGAAAGTGTTATGTTAGCCTTCTATCTTTTTCATTCAGACTATCTTATGTAACGGAAACTATTGACATTTTCCC
The DNA here is from genome assembly GCA_036785665.1 of Chirona hameri. Lineage (NCBI taxonomy): Eukaryota > Metazoa > Arthropoda > Thecostraca > Balanomorpha > Balanidae > Chirona > Chirona hameri. The sequence goes on along the minus strand of JAXIVJ010006724.1, from coordinate 17,795 downwards.
ACACAAATGGAGTTATTACTTGAAATCGGCAAACGAGACCAAACTAGATTGGAGATCGATCACATTTTGCATATAAACAGTCCTACTGAAATATATTTCAAATGAAAATTGATAAGCGTTCCATGTTTTAACGACCGGTACTCTCAAGTACTTGGTAACGAATTTCGGTCCCTACCAAAATCCGGTATTGCTTTTTGACGAAATGGTATTGAAAATATGTCTTGCACTCTGTCTATTATGATTGTGCCCTACTATCCTTAATAATCAACAAACATTGAAAAAAAGGTATCCAAATTAGCAGTTAACTTATGCACCCAATGACGGCCTAGTTAGTGGTTGCGACCCTCAATTTTTGAAAACAATTGTCATAATGGTTAATTTATTTTAAACATTAGGAGTTTTATATAGTTTTGTCTCTGGCTGTATATAATACAATGCTGTAGCTTATCAATACAAATAACCACTTTCTCCAAAACAATCAACACACAATCGAAAAAGTTGGCAATTAAATCGGAAGTTTATTTATGTACCCAACGGCGACCTACTTAGTGTCGGCGATTTGTTTCAGGGACTTTGTCACGGTGCTTTCAAAGGAAAGAAAGGCGCCAGATATTTTTTTCCTATGCCGAATATGTCACGCCAGATATAAAGAAAGATCATACCGTTGGTCACCACATATAAATACATAAGAACATATATTAAAATTTCCCAGATTTTAATTATCGAAAGATAAAAAGTTGTTATTTCATGTTTTAATTGAGTCATAATTAACCCGCGCGGCGCTGGGGTCTCCATCCGAACGTGCGGTGCTGGAGGGGGTAAATTTTACCCCCCCCCCTCGTATCTTCCGAACCAATAACCGCAGCGAGACGCGCAAGGCGGCGATCGAAAGCTCTCAGTGAGAAGAATCTAACGCATGCCCGAAATTATTAACATAAGGTCACATGTCAGGTCACGGTCAGGTCAAGTGTCAAAATTTAAGTATTTGGGTTTGTGGGCTATACTTTCCATCCAAAGCCTTGTACTGCAACTATTATCTCACAAAGTGCTCCCAAATGTATAATGCATCTCCCGCATATGTAAAAGTGAAATTTTAAGCAAAGGTCAAGGTCAAGGTCAGGTCACAAAAGGTCACAGGTCTACGAAAGCCGTGAGACACATGTTGTATGGGTTATTTTACACGTATAATTCGATAGAAGCAGCTATTTTCACAGCCTGACACCATATAATCGCCCTCAGGTCAAGGTCAGGTCACAATAAGGTCAAAATTTGAAATTGATTAATATAAATAAACATTGCATGTTTCTAGACTAGTTTTGTCTTAGAAATACAGTGGTGGCATTTATTTGTCTGTATCTGGTCAGTAAAAGCCAAAAAAAACGCAATTAAAAAAATGACGTCATGAGTTACTTATTCTTAGAGAGCCATAAGTCAGTCAAAAATAAAGAAATTGCTTTGGAATTTGGTTTGAACATCGTTCATACTCGGCTCTCTAATATGTCTTCCGGTTTTTTGAAAATCTTCAAACAAAAATCTTTTGTGGAAATTCTTCCCCAAAAATCAGTTTTTTGCATTTTTTGGGTCGAAAACCCAAAATATTGAACATCTGAGATAGCCATGTTAAAGACAATGTTATTTTATTTCTTTTGACGCCTTTCATTTGCGATTTGCATTAACACGCTATTTTCTACGATTTTTCAAACATTTAACGTTTTTTCACCAAAAATGACATGACATGACGTCACTAAAACGTCATTATCTCCTCAAAATTCTCACGAATTTCAACAAAATTTTAACACAAGATGTAGAATTGATGCACCATTAGGTACCGAAAGTTTCACTTCGATATCTGTCATACTTTTCAAGTTATGGAGAAAATCCGGGAGGGGGGTAAAATTTACCCCCCAGCGCCGCGCGGGTTAATCCAGAAAAGAATCCAGAAAATAAATCAAAATGTCAATATTTCCCTTTAACGAAGAATTACTATGTCTATGTAAAAAAGCGTGCTTGTATATATTTTAAATTCTTTAAAGCTAAAAAATAAGTTTATTATTTCAACAAACGCAACACCAGTGAGGGTCATGCCAAAAATACGCTTAAAAAGACAGTAAATTAAACTGAAATGAGGTCTGACATGATCAACTAAATTTGTGTTCAACATGTTAATGTACAACTAACATGTTCAACTAACATGTTTTGTTGACATGTTCAACTACAAAAAAAAATCAACTAAATTTGTCAATAACAAAGCCATGTATGTATTGCAAAAACCGCTGAAAGTAAAAAGTTCAAATTATACCCAATCGTATGTGAAGATATAGTAAGGCCTTTGAGCAGCTTACTTTGACCAACATATTCATTCTTCCTAATTATTAATAATAATTAGTAAGAAGGATATAACCAAATAGACCATTTTAAGACTGTTTCAATACAAATGCACTTGTTTTGTGCTCCACTGTATTGAAGTAAAAAGAACGGACTTCTTAAAAGTAAAATTACAAACAGAAAACAAGGAGTAAAGCGTGCCAAAGCCTCGTACATCTTATCCTAGGCGGGCGATCTATAACTGCGCCACTTGGTAGGACAAATGCCAGCAATTTATTTATGTAACAAGTGTCAACAACGCGTGACGAGCGAGGTATCTGGCGTTGAATTATCCCCATCAGACTAATTTGAAATATCTTGTGACATAACATTGGTTGGATGAAACAGCAATGGCATCGATGGTTCATTAAAAAAATAGGCAACAGCAACTTAGAGTTAAAGGTGAAAAATGTGTCATTTTTCAGTGTTAAGCAAAGTAGACGATCAAGTGCTCCGGGGCTCAAAAGGAGTATACAATAATTTAATTGGAGTTATTTTTCCATAACTAGATGATTATAATTGAAATAGCCCGATAATGTCTGGTTGAATGAAATTGCAATAATATAAATATTTTAATTGCTTCTCTACATTATTGGCTATCTACATTATATATATATATATATATATATATATATATATATATATATATATATATATATATATATATATATATAGATATAGATATATATATAGATGTAGATGTAGATATAGATATAGATATAGATATAGATATAGATATAGATATCGATATAGATATAGATATAGATATAGATATAGATATAGATATAGATATAGATATAGATATAGATATAGATATAGATATAGATATAGATATAGATATAGATATATATATATATATATATATATATATATATATATATATATATATAAATATATATATATATATATATATATATATTGTTATTAATAGATATATAGAGGACTGTGCCAACAAATAATTAAAATGCAAAGGAAATATGTGCTAAATACAAGCTGGCTTTGACGCATGCATCTGTTCGGCGTCTCCGGCCGGGCTGCTGAGAGAAGAGTTCATCAATAAATCACCCGTCTTCCGAGCGAGCATAGCGTCTATGGTAGACGTAAATAAGCAACGAGTGGGGGGCTGGTGGCAGTACTCGCCTCTGCCGGCGGCTGACTAAACAAACATGCGCTTTAATGCCATGACACACGACATCAATCATCTCCGGAACAACACTGCGAGGCTACCGACTAACTGACGATGTTCCGGCTGTCAATCCGTCTGGAACTTATCGTTAGTTTGTTTTTTGACAGCCGTCCAAATACTTGGCTAATAGCCACGGCGCACTGCGCATTTCGGCAAACGTTTAGCCGGTGCCTACCGAAAGAAACACAACATTTTCTCAGCCTTCTCTGTACTAAGTATACGGCTTCATTGGATCGCCTCCTGGTTAGGCGAATGCTTTTAAGAACATCCCAGCTTCTTGATCAGAATTAGTCTCCATCTTTACTGCGTTAGCATAAAATGCCAAAATTTTGCGTTTTCTATTTCTAGGATTTATTGTGAAAACTGAACAGACGCCACTCGATGCTACAAGTCCAATGGTCTGTTGTTCTTTGGCACAGCTGAATACCGTTCTCCAGAGCTCGAATTCAGCTGGCACTGTTCAGTGCTGCGCTGTGCTTGGCAACAGCACGGAAGGAAACACAATCATCAAATGCTGTTTGTTTGCTCCAGAATAACACCGATCGCCTTGTTATCCTTGGCAGAGCAACATCCGAAAATTCGGGGATCGGTAGGAGATGGCTGAACTATCCGCATCAGAACTTGACTTCTTGACTTCTCACATCTCGTAGATGAGCTGAAGCAGTTTATAAAACGAAAACGTCTTTGCACACCCGCACACCCACAAAAGTTCGCATCCATTCATTTATGAATTTCGTGGGACAGGTGGTCATTTTCAATACACTTTGGAAGAAACTTGGCTGACATTGTGGATTGAAACAGACACATAGTTATCAAGAAAGAAATAGACCTGTCTATGGAACATAGAAACATATGACATCTTGAAAGAATATTGTCAGTGTCGAACTTCATTCAGCCAGCGACAAAATATACCCGCCCCCAGCTCTGTAATGTTGTATTTGCAAGAGCGGTGTCTCTCGTTGGACGTACGAGAATACATCGAAGATCCTTTTGATCTGCACGGAAAATACATGCTTATCTGGAGTCTAAGTTTATTTTGCAACATCGTATGGTGAGAACAGACATTCTTTGACGAGAAAAGCTTGCACTCTTGTAAAAATACTTCCTGTTGTGGATAACTTCCTGTTCCGACTTCCTAATACATACATTCTTTATCGGTCTTTCTCATAATCCAATGTTTGACCACCACCAGAAGAAGCAATGGTGTTCATTATTATATTGATAGTTATCGACTGTAAATCAGGCATTGGGTACGGCTGCACTTGCCATCACCGTGGACGATCCTCCCACGCCTTCAACAACAACCAGCTGAGAAAACCGCGTTCGTTCTGAACTCTAAGAACTTCTGAATTTGCTTATCTGGACGCGCTGTCTGCACACGAAATCGAGGACTTGGAGGCGTCGACGTCAGATGGCAGTTTTGCGGATGATTGCTGCGTTGCAGCGTGGTGCAGAAAGTTAGTGTCCTGGCGATGTCGTTAGTTAGTGTCCTGGCGATGTCGTTAGTTAGTGTCCTGGCGATGTCGTTAGTTAGTGTCCTGGCGATGTCGTTAGTTAGTGTCCTGGCGATGTCGTTAGTTAGTGTCCTGGCGATGTCGTTAGTTAGTGTCCTGGCGATGTCGTTAGTTAGTGTCCTGGCGATGTCGTTAGTTAGTGTCCTGGCGATGTCGTTAGTTAGTGTCCTGGCGATGTCGTTAGTTAGTGTCCTGGCGATGTCGTTAGTTAGTGTCCTGGCGATGTCGTTAGTTAGTGTCCTGGCGATGTCGTTAGTTAGTGTCCTGGCGATGTCGTTAGTTAGTGTCCTGGCGATGTCGTTAGTTAGTGTCCTGGCGATGTCGTTAGTTAGTGTCCTGGCGATGTCGTTAGTTAGTGTCCTGGCGATGTCGTTAGTTAGTGTCCTGGCGATGTCGTTAGTTAGTGTCCTGGCGATGTCGTTAGTTAGTGTCCTGGCGATGTCGTTAGTTAGTGTCCTGGCGATGTCGTTAGTTAGTGTCCTGGCGATGTCGTTAGTTAGTGTCCTGGCGATGTCGTTAGTTAGTGTCCTGGCGATGTCGTTAGTTAGTGTCCTGGCGATGTCGTTAGTTAGTGTCCTGGCGATGTCGTTAGTTAGTGTCCTGGCGATGTCGTTAGTTAGTGTCCTGGCGATGTCGTAGTTAGTGTCCTGGCGATGTCGTTAGTTAGTGTCCTGGCGATGTCGTTAGTTAGTGTCCTGGCGATGTCGTTAGTTAGTGTCCTGGCGATGTCGTTAGTTAGTGTCCTGGCGATGTCGTTAGTTAGTGTCCTGGCGATGTCGTTAGTTAGTGTCCTGGCGATGTCGTTAGTTAGTGTCCTGGCGATGTCGTTAGTTAGTGTCCTGGCGATGTCGTTAGTTAGTGTCCTGGCGATGTCGTTAGTTAGTGTCCTGGCGATGTCGTTAGTTAGTGTCCTGGCGATGTCGTTAGTTAGTGTCCTGGCGATGTCGTTAGTTAGTGTCCTGGCGATGTCGTTAGTTAGTGTCCTGGCGATGTCGTTAGTTAGTGTCCTGGCGATGTCGTTAGTTAGTGTCCTGGCGATGTCGTTAGTTAGTGTCCTGGCGATGTCGTTAGTTAGTGTCCTGGCGATGTCGTGTTGTGTGAACGTGTGATGTGGTGCAGAAAGTTAGTGTCCTGGCGATGTCGTGTTGTGTGAACGTGTGATGTGGTGCAGAAAGTTAGTGTCCTGGCGATGTCGTGTTGTGTGAACGTGTGATGTGGTGCAGAAAGTTAGTGTCCTGGCGATGTCGTGTTGTGTGAACGTGTGATGTGGTGCAGAAAGTTAGTGTCCTGGCGATGTCGTGTTGTGTGAACGTGTGATGTGGTGCAGAAAGTTAGTGTCCTGGCGATGTCGTGTTGTGTGAACGTGTGATGTGGTGCAGAAAGTTAGTGTCCTGGCGATGTCGTGTTGTGTGAACGTGTGATGTGGTGCAGAAAGTTAGTGTCCTGGCGATGTCGTGTTGTGTGAACGTGTGATGTGGTGCAGAAAGTTAGTGTCCTGGCGATGTCGTTAGTTAGTGTCCTGGCGATGTCGTTAGTTAGTGTCCTGGCGATGTCGTGTTGTGTGAACGTGTGATGTGGTGCAGAAAGTTAGTGTCCTGGCGATGTCGTTAGTTAGTGTCCTGGCGATGTCGTTAGTTAGTGTCCTGGCGATGTCGTGTTGTGTGAACGTGTGATGTGGTGCAGAAAGTTAGTGTCCTGGCGATGTCGTGTTGTGTGAACGTTTGATGTGGTGCAGAAAGTTAGTGTCCTGGCGATGTCGTGTTGTGTGAACGTGTGATGTGGTGCAGAAAGTTAGTGTCCTGGCGATGTCGTTAGTTAGTGTCCTGGCGATGTCGTTAGTTAGTGTCCTGGCGATGTCGTGTTGTGTGAACGTGTGATGTGGTGCAGAAAGTTAGTGTCCTGGCGATGTCGTGTTGTGTGAACGTGTGATGTGGTGCAGAAAGTTAGTGTCCTGGCGATGTCGTGTTGTGTGAACGTGTGATGTGGTGCAGAAAGTTAGTGTCCTGGCGATGTCGTTAGTTAGTGTCCTGGCGATGTCGTTAGTTAGTGTCCTGGCGATGTCGTTAGTTAGTGTCCTGGCGATGTCGTGTTGTGTGAACGTGTGATGTGGTGCAGAAAGTTAGTGTCCTGGCGATGTCGTGTTGTGTGAACGTGTGATGTGGTGCAGAAAGTTAGTGTCCTGGCGATGTCGTGTTGTGTGAACGTGTGATGTGGTGCAGAAAGTTAGTGTCCTGGCGATGTCGTTAGTGAACGTGTGATGTGGTGCAGAAAGTTAGTGTCCTGGCGATGTCGTGTTGTGTGAACGTGTGATGTGGTGCAGAAAGTTAGTGTCCTGGCGATGTCGTGTTGTGTGAACGTGTGATGTGGTGCAGAAAGTTAGTGTCCTGGCGATGTCGTGTTGTGTGAACGTGTGATGTGGTGCAGAAAGTTAGTGTCCTGGCGATGTCGTGTTGTGTGAACGTGTGATGTGGTGCAGAAAGTTAGTGTCCTGGCGATGTCGTGTTGTGTGAACGTGTGATGTGGTGCAGAAAGTTAGTGTCCTGGCGATGTCGTGTTGTGTGAACGTGTGATGTGGTGCAGAAAGTTAGTGTCCTGGCGATGTCGTGTTGTGTGAACGTGTGATGTGGTGCAGAAAGTTAGTGTCCTGGCGATGTCGTGTTGTGTGAACGTGTGATGTGGTGCAGAAAGTTAGTGTCCTGGTGATGTCGTGTTGTGTGAACGTGTGATGTGGTGCAGAAAGTTAGTGTCCTGGCGATGTCGTGTTGTGTGAACGTGTGATGTGGTGCAGAAAGTTAGTGTCCTGGCGATGTCGTGTTGTGTGAACGTGTGATGTGGTGCAGAAAGTTAGTGTCCTGGCGATGTCGTGTTGTGTGAACGTGTGATGTGGTGCAGAAAGTTAGTGTCCTGGCGATGTCGTGTTGTGTGAACGTGTGATGTGGTGCAGAAAGTTAGTGTCCTGGCGATGTCGTGTTGTGTGAACGTGTGATGTGGTGCAGAAAGTTAGTGTCCTGGCGATGTCGTGTTGTGTGAACGTGTGATGTGGTGCAGAAAGTTAGTGTCCTGGCGATGTCGTGTTGTGTGAACGTGTGATGTGGTGCAGAAAGTTAGTGTCCTGGCGATGTCGTGTTGTGTGAACGTGTGATGTGGTGCAGAAAGTTAGTGTCCTGGCGATGTCGTTAGTGAACGTGTGATGTGGTGCAGAAAGTTAGTGTCCTGGCGATGTCGTGTTGTGTGAACGTGTGATGTGGTGCAGAAAGTTAGTGTCCTGGCGATGTCGTGTTGTGTGAACGTGTGATGTGGTGCAGAAAGTTAGTGTCCTGGCGATGTCGTTAGTGAACGTGTGATGTGGTGCAGAAAGTTAGTGTCCTGGCGATGTCGTTAGTGAACGTGTGATGTGGTGCAGAAAGTTAGTGTCCTGGCGATGTCGTGTTGTGTGAACGTGTGATGTGGTGCAGAAAGTTAGTGTCCTGGCGATGTCGTGTTGTGTGAACGTGTGATGTGGTGCAGAAAGTTAGTGTCCTGGCGATGTCGTTAGTTAGTGTCCTGGCGATGTCGTGTTATGTGAACGTGTGATGTGGTGCAGAAAGTTAGTGTCCTGGCGATGTCGTGTTGTGTGAACGTGTGATGTGGTGCAGAAAGTTAGTGTCCTGGCGATGTCGTGTTGTGTGAACGTGTGATGTGGTGCAGAAAGTTAGTGTCCTGGCGATGTCGTGTTGTGTGAACGTGTGATGTGGTGCAGAAAGTTAGTGTCCTGGCGATGTCGTTAGTTAGTGTCCTGGCGATGTCGTTAGTTAGTGTCCTGGCGATGTCGTGTTGTGTGAACGTGTGATGTGGTGCAGAAAGTTAGTGTCCTGGCGATGTCGTGTTGTGTGAACGTGTGATGTGGTGCAGAAAGTTAGTGTCCTGGCGATGTCGTTAGTTAGTGTCCTGGCGATGTCGTGTTATGTGAACGTGTGATGTGGTGCAGAAAGTTAGTGTCCTGGCGATGTCGTGTTGTGTGAACGTGTGATGTGGTGCAGAAAGTTAGTGTCCTGGCGATGTCGTGTTGTGTGAACGTGTGATGTGGTGCAGAAAGTTAGTGTCCTGGCGATGTCGTGTTGTGTGAACGTGTGATGTGGTGCAGAAAGTTAGTGTCCTGGCGATGTCGTGTTGTGTGAACGTGTGATGTGGTGCAGAAAGTTAGTGTCCTGGCGATGTCGTGTTGTGTGAACGTGTGATGTGGTGCAGAAAGTTAGTGTCCTGGCGATGTCGTTAGTTAGTGTCCTGGCGATGTCGTTAGTTAGTGTCCTGGCGATGTCGTGTTGTGTGAACGTGTGATGTGGTGCAGAAAGTTAGTGTCCTGGCGATGTCGTGTTGTGTGAACGTGTGATGTGGTGCAGAAAGTTAGTGTCCTGGCGATGTCGTTAGTTAGTGTCCTGGCGATGTCGTTAGTTAGTGTCCTGGCGATGTAGTGTTGTGTGAACGTGTGATGTGGTGCAGAAAGTTAGTGTCCTGGCGATGTCGTGTTGTGTGAACGTGTGATGTGGTGCAGAAAGTTAGTGTCCTGGCGATGTCGTTAGTTAGTGTCCTGGCGATGTCGTTAGTTAGTGTCCTGGCGATGTCGTGTTGTGTGAACGTGTGATGTGGTGCAGAAAGTTAGTGTCCTGGCGATGTCGTGTTGTGTGAACGTGTGATGTGGTGCAGAAAGTTAGTGTCCTGGCGATGTCGTGTTGTGTGAACGTGTGATGTGGTGCAGAAAGTTAGTGTCCTGGCGATGTCGTTAGTGAACGTGTGATGTGGTGCAGAAAGTTAGTGTCCTGGCGATGTCGTGTTGTGTGAACGTGTGATGTGGTGCAGAAAGTTAGTGTCCTGGCGATGTCGTGTTGTGTGAACGTTTGATGTGGTGCAGAAAGTTAGTGTCCTGGCGATGTCGTGTTGTGTGAACGTGTGATGTGGTGCAGAAAGTTAGTGTCCTGGCGATGTCGTGTTGTGTGAACGTGTGATGTGGTGCAGAAAGTTAGTGTCCTGGCGATGTCGTGTTGTGTGAACGTGTGATGTGGTGCAGAAAGTTAGTGTCCTGGCGATGTCGTGTTGTGTGAACGTGTGATGTGGTGCAGAAAGTTAGTGTCCTGGCGATGTCGTGTTGTGTGAACGTGTGATGTGGTGCAGAAAGTTAGTGTCCTGGCGATGTCAAGTTGTGTGAACGTGTGATGTGGTGCAGAAAGTTAGTGTCCTGGCGATGTCGTGTTGTGTGAACGTGTGATGTGGTGCAGAAAGTTAGTGTCCTGGCGATGTCGTGTTGTGTGAACGTGTGATGTGGTGCAGAAAGTTAGTGTCCTGGCGATGTCGTGTTGTGTGAACGTGTGATGTGGTGCAGAAAGTTAGTGTCCTGGCGATGTCGTGTTGTGTGAACGTGTGATGTGGTGCAGAAAGTTAGTGTCCTGGCGATGTCGTTAGTGAACGTGTGATGTGGTGCAGAAAGTTAGTGTCCTGGCGATGTCGTGTTGTGTGAACGTGTGATGTGGTGCAGAAAGTTAGTGTCCTGGCGATGTCGTGTTGTGTGAACGTGTGATGTGGTGCAGAAAGTTAGTGTCCTGGCGATGTCGTGTTGTGTGAACGTGTGATGTGGTGCAGAAAGTTAGTGTCCTGGCGATGTCGTGTTGTGTGAACGTGTGATGTGGTGCAGAAAGTTAGTGTCCTGGCGATGTCGTGTTGTGTGAACGTGTGATGTGGTGCAGAAAGTTAGTGTCCTGGCGATGTCGTGTTGTGTGAACGTGTGATGTGGTGCAGAAAGTTAGTGTCCTGGCGATGTCGTGTTGTGTGAACGTGTGATGTGGTGCAGAAAGTTAGTGTCCTGGCGATGTCGTGTTGTGTGAACGTGTGATGTGGTGCAGAAAGTTAGTGTCCTGGCGATGTCGTGTTGTGTGAACGTGTGATGTGGTGCAGAAAGTTAGTGTCCTGGCGATGTCGTGTTGTGTGAACGTGTGATGTGGTGCAGAAAGTTAGTGTCCTGGCGATGTCGTGTTGTGTGAACGTGTGATGTGGTGCAGAAAGTTAGTGTCCTGGCGATGTCGTGTTGTGTGAACGTGTGATGTGGTGCAGAAAGTTAGTGTCCTGGCGATGTCGTGTTGTGTGAACGTGTGATGTGGTGCAGAAAGTTAGTGTCCTGGCGATGTCGTGTTGTGTGAACGTGTGATGTGGTGCAGAAAGTTAGTGTCCTGGCGATGTCGTGTTGTGTGAACGTGTGATGTGGTGCAGAAAGTTAGTGTCCTGGCGATGTCGTGTTGTGTGAACGTGTGATGTGGTGCAGAAAGTTAGTGTCCTGGCGATGTCGTTAGTGAACGTGTGATGTGGTGCAGAAAGTTAGTGTCCTGGCGATGTCGTGTTGTGTGAACGTGTGATGTGGTGCAGAAAGTTAGTGTCCTGGCGATGTCGTGTTGTGTGAACGTGTGATGTGGTGCAGAAAGTTAGTGTCCTGGCGATGTCGTGTTGTGTGAACGTGTGATGTGGTGCAGAAAGTTAGTGTCCTGGCGATGTCGTTAGTGAACGTGTGATGTGGTGCAGAAAGTTAGTGTCCTGGCGATGTCGTGTTGTGTGAACGTGTGATGTGGTGCAGAAAGTTAGTGTCCTGGCGATGTCGTGTTGTGTGAACGTGTGATGTGGTGCAGAAAGTTAGTGTCCTGGCGATGTCGTTAGTGAACGTGTGATGTGGTGCAGAAAGTTAGTGTCCTGGCGATGTCGTGTTGTGTGAACGTTTGATGTGGTGCAGAAAGTTAGTGTCCTGGCGATGTCGTGTTGTGTGAACGTGTGATGTGGTGCAGAAAGTTAGTGTCCTGGCGATGTCGTGTTGTGTGAACGTGTGATGTGGTGCAGAAAGTTAGTGTCCTGGCGATGTCGTGTTGTGTGAACGTGTGATGTGGTGCAGAAAGTTAGTGTCCTGGCGATGTCGTTAGTGAACGTGTGATGTGGTGCAGAAAGTTAGTGTCCTGGCGATGTCGTGTTGTGTGAACGTGTGATGTGGTGCAGAAAGTTAGTGTCCTGGCGATGTCGTTAGTGAACGTGTGATGTGGTGCAGAAAGTTAGTGTCCTGGCGATGTCGTGTTGTGTGAACGTGTGATGTGGTGCAGAAAGTTAGTGTCCTGGCGATGTCGTGTTATGTGAACGTGTGATGTGGTGCAGAAAGTTAGTGTCCTGGCGATGTCGTGTTGTGTGAACGTGTGATGTGGTGCAGAAAGTTAGTGTCCTGGCGATGTCGTGTTGTGTGAACGTGTGATGTGGTGCAGAAAGTTAGTGTCCTGGCGATGTCGTGTTGTGTGAACGTGTGATGTGGTGCAGAAAGTTAGTGTCCTGGCGATGTCGTGTTGTGTGAACGTGTGATGTGGTGCAGAAAGTTAGTGTCCTGGCGATGTCGTGTTGTGTGAACGTGTGATGTGGTGCAGAAAGTTAGTGTCCTGGCGATGTCGTGTTGTGTGAACGTGTGATGTATTTCTTTTTTATTGAGGCTTGCTTCCATGACTCTCGCTCCTGTGATACTGAAGAAGCTGGAAAGGGCCGGCCAACCAGTGCACGATGAGTCATCCCTGCCGAGCAAGTTGAATATTTCAATTCATGGCATATCAGTGAGAAATGCTAACAGCTGCCGGTGAAAATGAAGGACGCCCTCGCAAGGAATCCTGATTTGACAGCGCTCAATGCCATTGATGAACCACTTCAGGGAAGGAACGTCAACAGTGTGCAGTGTTTCGGCGGCGATGACGACGGTGTATACGACGAACTTCGCAAACAAATTCGCAAACTTCGCTAACAAAAACAAAACAAATCTGGGCCAGCCACCAGCGTTGGATAGATTGTTCTCTATGTACCGCAATGTTCTGCAGTAGAGTACAGACGACGTCGAACGAAGGCAAATCTGTCGCAGATTATGGTATTCAGGATATACTCTACACCCGGCCGACTGCACGGAATGAAGAGACCAACTGTGGATAACGGGAAGCCAGGTGTGGGTAATTTAACCCGCGCTTGACCGGGGTCTCAGCAGAACGCCATTGACCGGGGAGGGGCAAATATTGCCCCCCTTCGTTATCTCCGGATCCAATGATCACAGCGAGACGCACGACGCGGAATTTGAAAGCTCTCAATGAGACGCATCTAAAACGTACTCGAAATTTTTGAATTGAGGTCACATATCAGGTCAAGGTCGGGTCAAAGGTCAAAATGGAGGCATTTGAGTTTATGGACCATACTTTCCATCCAAAGCCTTTGATTGCGACCATGATCACCCAAAGTGCTCCCAAAGGTATAATACATATCCCGTAAGAGCTAAAATGAGATTGTTGGCAAAGGTCAAGGTCAAGGTTAGGTCATAGAAGGTCACTATGCGCAGAAGATTTTCAAAAGTCATGCAACACATGTTTTATGGGCTATTTTACACGTAGAAATCGATAGTCATGGTCATTTTACCATCTGACCTCATTTACGTGAAGTTAGTGTCAAGCTTTGATCAAGTTCAGGTCACATATGGTCACAATTTGAAATTGATAAATATAAATTGAAAGGCATGTTTCAAAACCAGTTTTGTCTCAGAAATACAGTGCTGTCAATTATTTGTCTGTATCTGGTCACTACAAGCCACAAAACGCAATTAAAAAATATGACGTTATGATTTACTCATACTTAGGGAGCCGTTTCGTCAGTCATTTCGTCAGTCAAAAATGAAGATATTGCTTTCAAATTTGGCTTTGGTATTGTCCATATGTAATTCTCTAACATATATTCCGTTTTTTAACATCTTTGAAATTTTGGTTTTGTGGGCATTTTTCCGATTTTTTTTTTTGGGGGGGGGGGGGGGGTAAAAAAACAATATTTTCAAAAATGGAACATAGCGATTTTGTAGGCCGTGCGATGTGCTATCTGTTGGCGTTTTTTATTGCATTTTTTTCAAAATGAGGCCTTTGTACGGCCTGTTAAAGTGTAGCTGATTTTATCGTAAAACTCGTGTGTAGTGACGTCATTAAATTTGTTATATCTAAAACAAAATCAAAAGAAATTGCTTCATTTTCGCACAGAAGATGTCCAATTGCTGTGGCAGAAGGTACCCAAAGTTTCACGTTGATAGTATTATAGTGTTTTGAGCTATCGCGAAAATTCGTCAGGGAGGGGGGGGGGGGCAATATTTGCCCAACACTGTCAAGCGCGGTTTTTAATAAAGCCTGGGCTGGATGACATTTTGATCATTTCGATCACATGTTGCCATTATTTTCACACAAAAGGTCACATGATAACGAACATATTAAAATCCCGGATTTCACACACGATAATAAAATAATATACAGCATATGGTTTCGTCGATAAGAATATTCTGGCGGATGTCAGGCATTGCAAGAGGGGATAGTCAGGTCACAATCTCCGCCAAGCGCAGGAGAGTTTACTTCTGAAATTGATTGATTAAAAAATTTGGACAAAATATATATTATAAATTTCTGCCTTTTGCAAGCTGCTCCTGCTCGTGGATGCGGCATTGCTCCTAGCGGGTTCCAGGCGATAGGACTGGCGCTGAAACTGGCTCCAGCGTCAACAGGATGAGGCTGGTCGGTCCCGACCGTCTCTCCCTCCGAAGACGAGGGCTGTCAGGTGATCCCGGCTCCAGTGGCGCCGCTGTCGACCCGGCCGACCCCAGCGGTGCCAGGTGTCCGCCCGGCCCGCTCCCCAGGTGTCGGCTGCCGGCCGACAGACAGACAGACATACAGACAGACATACTGACAGACGGCCCGGACGGCCGGCGGCCAAGTTTAGCGGCTGCTGGAGCCGGCTCCAGCGGGCGGCCGCCGCTGCCAAGCCCACCGGACTGAATCACGGACAGCGCGCGCGTGACCCGCCGGCCGCCCTCCGCGCCGCATTCGTCACACGGCGAGACACCGCGCCGCCAGTGTCACGGCGCGCCGCCGACGTCAGTCGCGCGCCGCGCCGCGCCGCGCCGGGGTATCGCGAGGTGTCACCAGCCGGCCGGGCCGCGCGTGCCGACAGATAGCTGCTGACCGGCTGGCCGGCACGGCGGCCGCGCGCCGCCAGGCTACCATGCCGAGCCTGCGTCAGCGGTCCAGCTGTGCCCCCGGGGCAGGCCGGCCAGTTGCGTAATCACCCGTCAGCGGTTCGGGCCCAACGGATACGATTGAACGCCATTGCCAGCGACGCAGTCCGGCACATGCACAAGAGGTTGCATTTCGGCAGGATAATAATTCCGCACGCGCATTGAAAGCATTCGAACGGCTTATCCAGATTACTGGGAAGTTTGCAACAATGGTTGGTCTTTGTATTTGTATTGTGGCCCGTAAATGCCCGTAAAATATAATCGTTTTCAATTAAGTCGAAAGTTTGTTGGCAGGCTTTTCCTTTTGAGTATCGTTAAGTTACAACCCAGACGGAATGTTCATAAATTGAGGCCAGTCAATATTTTCCAAGACACAAATAGTATCAAATCACACATAACCAAGCATAAATGAAATATTAATCCGCTGCTCTGCAAGAAAACCCCTCCTTGGGAATAATGCAGGCCTTGCTAGAAATCTTAGCTAACGATGTTATCGTCTATAGATCCTTCCCCATGTCATTCAGAGGGTCATATGGAAGCTTCTGAGCCTGGTACTCTTTGACATCTAGTAGTGTCAGTTGGGAAGTGACATCTGCATAGGCTAGACCACAGATAATCGCGAGGCGTCGCCTGGCCCGCCGTACCTATCTCGACCCCTGCGCCGTCTGAGCTCACCGGGTGCCGATCATGCCCCCCCCCCCCCCCCCCCCCCCCTCCGCCTGAGACCCCGGGTGTGCAGAGCCGTCAGCGCAGTCGGCTGATGGCGGGCCGTCTGCCAGGTGTGCCGGTGACGGGTTTCCTGCAGTGCCGTCTGCCAGGTGTGCCGGTGACGGGTTTCCTGCAGTGCCGTCTGCCAGGTGTGCCGGTGACGGGTTTCCTGCAGTGCCGTCTGCCAGGTGTGCCGGTGACGGGTTTCCTGCAGGGCCGTCTGCCAGGTGTGCCGGTGACGGGTTTCCTGCAGTGCCGTCTGCCAGGTGTGCCGGTGACGGGTTTCCTGCAGTGCCGTCTGCCAGGTGTGCCGGTGACGGGTTTCCTGCAGGTGCCGTCTGCCAGGTGTGCCGGTGACGGGTTTCCTGCAGTGCCGTCTGCCAGGTGTGCCGGTGACGGGTTTCCCTGCAGTGCCGTCTGCCAGGTGTGCCGGTGACGGGTTTCCTGCAGTGCCGTCTGCCAGGTGTGCTGGTGACGGGTTTCCTGCAGTGCCGTCTGCCAGGTGTGCCGGTGACGGGTTTCCTGCAGTGCCGTCTGCCAGGTGTGCCGGTGACGGGTTTCCTGCAGTGCCGTCTGCCAGGTGTGCCGGTGACGGGTTTCCTGCAGTGCCGTCTGCCAGGTGTGCCGGTGACGGGTTTCCTGCAGTGCTCGCCGGACCGTGCCGCTCGATCAGCGTGTAGTGCAGAGGCCGACACCATACCACAGCCAGCAAGCGTACTGGCCGCCGGCTGCAACGGATAGCTCAGACCGCTCAGATGCATATCGCATATCCATGTGCATCCACCTTTTAGCCAATAACTCTTGATAGAATAAAGATAGAGACGTGAACATGACACCCACTGTGTTTTTCTCGTTGATTTGCGTCGCCTATATGCAACATGCCATGCCTTATATGCAATTTTGCAGTTAACCTAACCAGGTCACCATTAATATGTTTCGGAGCGCCTTGACGCGACAAACACGATGGTGTTAAAAGTATTCCTCTATGTTTAATCGATAAAACAATTATTCACGAACAACTTTTTGGGAAAAATGCCGTCGTGACCTTTGGTGACCTCTGAAGCCTTAAACTATTGACCTGAGATAAAATATGAGGACACCAAGTGCAATTGCATTTTTGCGAGAGCTTTCGATTGCTTTTTTTCCTTTGTTCCTAGCTATCATAGTTCCCGATATATTCAGGGGTGTTCGAAGCGAAGTCCTAAAACTGGAAAATCTGACCTTTGATGACATCTGGTGACCTCAATATTGACCTGAGCCAACAAATATACGATATAACTTCGAATGTCCTTGCCAAGAGCTTTAGAACGTTGTTTTTCCCCGTGTTTCTAGCCTGTTTAGTTTTCGAGTTACAGGGGGTCAATTTGACGGCCCACGGTTAAGCTCTGGACAGAAATAGATTGAAGACATGTCTCCCCGGGCAAAGCCGAAATAGCACTGACAAATTTCGGCGTTGATGGTCTTGGTCTTCAAAAAGTGGTCTTTTGAAAGAACGTGTTTCTATTTTTCTGAATGACATCCTTCAAAAGGGAAAACTGTGGTTGCAACACTCGCATATACAAATACAAATGTGTGGTTTTAAATATCGCTGCGTTTGCAAGTCTGCGGAATATTTTAGTCTGCGTCTGCTTACAATGGGATCTTAATCCGTAAACACCTCGATAGAAACCCTTAAAGCTCATACATTTTAAGTTCGAAGTAAGAGAAAGTTACTTTGACTCATTCAGCATTACCCGCAAATTTGGACTAAACCGAAATTTACCTTCTCAGAGATTTTGCTTTGTAACAGCTGAATTATATCTGATGGTTCAAATGGCAAACTTGTTTTGATAGCCAATTGATTTGGCTTGCCAATTCTAGAGTGATTTGTCTGTCCACCACAAAGATCAAAACAGAAAAGTGTTCGCGTTCCCAGTCTCCCCTATTAACGATACTGCCCTAGAACCGCACACTGCAA
>JAXIVJ010006723.1:57500-65041 GCA_036785665.1 Chirona hameri | reverse complement strand
AAAATGGGAGCTTATAAACCGAGTTAGCCCGTCTTCAAGTCTGCATGGGTGATCCATGCCGACTTAAACACGACCTGATGGGGGCCCTCGGGTCGGCCAGAGGCCCTCGGCCGTCCTGAGATGGCCCAGTCGGCCTGGTGGCTCAGTCATCTTCAGGGGGTCCATAGTCGGCCTGAGGGGGCCCTTGGTCGGCGTGAGATGGCCTTGGGCCTGCCTAAGAGGGCTTACAGTCGGCCTGAGAGTGCCCAGAGCCGGCCTCGGGCCCACAGTCGGCCTGAGGGCCCTTGAACGAACTGACATGGCCCTCGGTTGGTCTGCGGGGGCCCTTGGTTGACTTGAAAGGGCCCTCGGTTGGCTTAAGGGACCATCGTTCCGCCTGAGGGGTCCTCTGTCAACCCTCCTCTGACCAAGATATCCCTCCTCTGACCTGAGGGGGCCCTCAGTCAGTGAGAGGGTCCCATGTCAGCCTGAGAAGCCCCTCGGTCGGCATGAGATGGCCCTCAGTCGGCTTGATGCCTGAGGGGCCCTCAGTCGGCTTGAGGGACCCTCGGTTAGCCAGGAGAGCCCAAGACCTCAGTCGGTCTAAGGAGGCCCTCAGTCTTTCTGGGAGGCCTTCGGTCAGCTTAAAAAGGTCCTCGGTGGGCCTGCGGGGACCCTCGGGCTTCCTGAGATGGCTCTCGGCCGGCCTGAGGGGCTCTCGTTCGACCTGCAGAGGACTTTCGGTCGGTCTGAGTGGCCATCAATCGGCCTGAGATGTCCCTCGGTCGGCTTGATGGGGCACTTGGTCAGCTTGGGGCCCTTGGTTGGCCTAAGCGGGCCCCGGTCGGCCTGAGGGGTTCTCGGTCAGCTTGATAACCCTTGTTTGGTCCGAGGGGCCTACGTCGGCTTGACGGAACCCTCGATCGGCTTGGCAGGGCCCTCGGTCGGTCTGAGAGTCCTCGGTCGACTTTAGGGGGCTCTCGGTCGGCTTGAGGGGGCCCTTGGTCGGCCTGAAGGAGAACTGTCGGCCTGAGGGTCTGAGGACCCGAGCGTATTTCGGTCTGAGGGCCCCTGGTCTGGTCTGAAACGTATTTGTAAGACTTGATCGTGCCCAATGCCTGACTGAGATAGCCCTATGCCAGTCTGAGTGGGCCCGCTCAATCTGAAAGGGCCTGGGATGGCCTTAATTCGGTAAGACAGGACCCTCAGCATCTTTGAGAGGACCATCGGTCGACCTGACAGAGCTCGCCCGCCGGTCTGAGGGGCCTTGCTGGGTCCTCCAAGGTCTTCTACTTTTGGGCAAAATGGGGCAATTACCCTCCCCAAACGAAAAATCACATCGGTATGGAAATGTATGTTTTTGCCCCTCCCAAAAATCACGACTTGAAAATCTCTACTTTCTACTTTCTCCCGTTCAACAACTTCTCGCTGACGCCCCCCCCCCCTTGTCAACAACTCTTCCCTGCCTCCCCCCCCCCCCCCGCTCAACAACGCTAGATTCGCCACTGCCCCGGGGCCCCTTGTATTTCGGGGGGCCCTGTCGATGGTGGGGCCTCCTCCAGACTGGACCCCACAGACTCAAAACGAGATCTCCAGCCCTGGTCTTGGGCGGCTTGGCTGACGCATTTCTTTTTAATCTGAAGGTTCAACATAAGTATAAACAGCATACTTATCGCACGCAAATTAAAGCACATGAACGGATAATTTAACCAGATGCAAGGGGCGTCGCCACCTTCTGAAAGTTGGGGAGACGGAGGCATTTTGAAGTCGATTCCTTCTGCATGCAACGCCCCTGTCGTAATGTTAAAATGCTCAAATCTGAAGATGTTGAGGGGGACGTGTCAGCCCCCCCCCCCCCCCCCCCCCACCCCCCCGTCACCCCGCCTCCGACGCACATGGCCAGATGCCATTTCATTTTAAATCACGTGGCTTAGAAACAAGCATACACTTAAGTTGTGTAATTTCTACCTGGCGACCAAATCAACCATCCTAACGGTAATTCATATTGCATTTTAACTGATCGCTGCAGCCAAACAGATCCTGATGGAGGATCTAATCGCTATTCCTACAAGCTCTGCTATTGACTGGGGAAGGGGGGGCTGGCCGCTGGAGCCGTAACTGGGGTGTTTGCCCCCCCCCCCAATTAACATGTTAGACGCGTCCCTGGTTGCGCCCCCTGAGTCTCATACCGCTTTAGAAGCAAATAATCAACACATAATATGACGCCCATTGAAGGTCCTATTGCGATACCAGTGATACCACCCAGGGGCAGCGGATAGGGGGGGGAGGGGGGGGTTGGAAGCTGTCCCTACTCAAGAAGTGGTGTGTCTGGGGGGGGGGACAAACATGATTTGGTACCCCCCCCCATAAATTTGTAAGATCGCCCCCTCCAAGAAGTTGACCGAGGACCCGAGGTGCTCCCAGCCAACCTGAGGGGCCCTCTAAGACCGACAGAAAGCCCTCAGTCGGCCTGAGGGGAGGTCCTCGGTAGGCCTGAGGGGGCCCTCGATAGGCCTGAGCTGGCCCTCGGTGGACCTTGGGGCCCTCTTTAGACCTGATGGGGCCCTCGGTAGGCCTGAGGGGTCCATCAGTAGGCCTGATGGGTCCCTCGGTAGGCCTGAGGGGGCCCTCGGAAGGCCTGATACTCAATATGGGCCTGTCCCGACTTTTTTAGACTATTTAGGGGCCCTGCAAAATATAGTGGCCTAAATCCGAGGAGATACCATTTCGCGACATTTTCTGTTTGTTTGGGGAGCTTTGACCGTGGGAGGGGGCCCTTTCATCGATTGGTCCCTGGGTTTGTTTACCCCCCCCCCCCCCCCCCCCCAATTCGAAAATACCACTCGCCGCCACTGTACCACCTCCATAACCGCTCTATCCGAACGCGTGCGATTTTTCGGCTGTAATTGAGACCGTCTGGTCAAAAATATAAGGCGGGAAAAGCTACCGCCGGGTGACCAAAAAAATAATTTGTTCTATCTCTATCCATACTCGGGTCCTGATTCAATCTGCGACGTCATTTAGTACCTAAATCTTTTTTTCCATAAAAAGCATTGCAAAATATCCATGTTAAAGCAATAGGAGATCAGCTGACTGCGATTCCTTTGGCCCAACCGCACTGGAGGATCCCGGCGATTGGTTGCACGACGCACGTGCGGTGAGGAAGTCACGTGACAGAATCCTTACGACCCTACCTCTATACAAGTACCTTGGGATTAATAAGACGTGCGCAGGTGGTGGGGACTGGCCACTGAATAGGTTTCAATGATCGTCGGTACAGATACGTGGCAAATCAAAGGTTATGCAACGAGGAGTAAAGTGAAACAGATTGGCAGCATTAACCCGCGAGTCACGGGGGGGGGGGCTTTTTTAGCCCCCCCCCCCCACCCCCCCCCCCCCCCCTGAGGAATATCTCAAGAACAAATGCAGCTATCGACGCCAAACCTGCAGTACCTTTCCGGGCATCATTGTTACACATGTGAGCAAAATGGAAATTTTGGGGTTCTAATGTGTCACGAAAAAATGACGTCATATTGACGTCACTAACGATATTTCCAGCAAAATTAGGCCGTACATTACAAAATTGTAGAAAATATAGTTTTAAAGATAACTACACTTTACATACATGACAACAGCTAATGAACAGTACGATCAAACTGCTATCTAGAAATTTGCATTCATTGCATCACGAAATTTTAAAAAACTCTGAAAGTCAAAATTATATTTCAAAATATTTTCTTCGAAGTTTGTGATTATTAAAAAACGGAATATGTAAGGTAGACACAAGTGCTATGCATATGTGTAGCGAGTTTTAAGTCAATATCTTCAACGGCTACTAGTGTATCACCTTTCAAAGGTCAACAGATGGTCGGTCCGCATAGCACATAGTTTGTGCAGAGCTTACAATACATTGCTACGATCTTGATTATGTCAATAACGGGTATGACAAGTAACAAAAGGTAGAGACGGTGCTAAGTAAGGCTGCACATTTGCATTTCAGTCGTATGATTCAGTGTCATAAACTCAACCTATAATTGTGCAAATTGGTGACATTGACCATGACCCATTATTGAGCATTGGGTTGCATCTACGAAGTTTTAGGGTGGTTTTTCGTCCTCAGGATGAAAATTTAGGTTAGCTTTGCGGTGCATCGTAAAGCATACTGAACCAAAAACTGCAATTTGACCTCTTGACCTGAGATGACCTCACTTAATACAATGTACAGGGATGGTGACATGTGTAGCTTCCGATGTTTGTTACATGTATTAACACGCGCAGTGGAAGGGGGGCACTTTTTGTGGTCCCCCCCCCCCCACTTGTTTTTCGTGAATAGCTCGCAAAACGAAGCGGCGCAGGGCGGTGGTTTTTTACGCTGCATTAACGCCAACTCAATAGCGGATCGATTGACGCAAAAAAAAAGAAATCGGTCGATGCATATTTTTTAGTTATATGAATTTTGCAGTCCAAGATGGCGGCTAGAATCGCGGTCGGCAAATCGATATCTTCGGAACCAACAGTCGGATCGGGATGATTCAAACGCCATTCGGTAGGACAATGTCCATGTTCATCCCCTGAAACAACTTTGGACACATTGCTGGTGACCTGTTACGTCACAGAGGTCCAATTCCCAACATTGACATTTGGCCAGATTTGACCTTCGTGACCTCATTTGACCTTGAAGATATTAACCGAAAGTCAATAAAATTTTCGCAAATGTAGATCGTCATAGCACCTACTTACTCTGTAAGTTTCATTATCTCATATCATTATTATTATTATGATTATCATTATCTCTCATACTTTCGGAGATCTTATGGGGGGGGGGGGGGGGCACTAGAGTGCCTCCCCTCCACTGCTTGTTAGTGGCATACCCCTCTCCACTGCGCGTGTTAAAGGGAATGTTTCACCTTTCTGAAAGTTGTAAAATATATGCTGGTTGTAGTCGAAATATGAAGTAAGTGCTGCTGAAAACGATGGTGATATTTTGTATCTCGAAAAGTCACTTACCTTTATACTAATTACATTTTTAAATTTGGGATTATTACGTCATTATTGAGCCATAGACCGCGCTGATTGGCTGACAAAGTAGGATTGGCGGAAAAGTTCGCTGTCAGCCAATCAGCGACGGCACTAGCCTAGACCCCATTTTGCAAACTTTAAATTTAATTGCTTAAAAAGGCTAAGTTTTTGGGGAAATGATCTTAGTATTTTCGACATTTCAATAACGACCAAAGATATCTCAGTTTAAAACCGATACAAAGGTGAAACATTCCCTTTAAGGCATCCTATATATTCCACACCTCTCTAATTCCATAGTTACGGCAAAACCGTGCGTTATCAGAAACGTTCAAATATTTTTACTTGACCTGACCTGTGACGTCACCGGCGACCTCCAGGTCAACCAATTTATTTTGTGTCGAAGAAATGTCTTGGGCTATCGATTGCCGTTCAGTTAGCGCGATCGTCCTATTGGTTCCGAAGATACAAGGGGGCTAACCCCAACCCCCAGTGAGTCGTGTTACAAACAAAATACCCAGTGACTGCCAGTTAACACGCGCACTGGAGGGGGATCTGCCCCCCCCCCCCCCGCTAAGGTTTTTCGAGGATAGCGGAAAAACGGCGGCGGAAAATCCGTTTTGGGCATACCTGTTCGAAAATCAATTAC
Source organism: Chirona hameri (assembly GCA_036785665.1). Classification (NCBI taxonomy): domain Eukaryota; kingdom Metazoa; phylum Arthropoda; class Thecostraca; order Balanomorpha; family Balanidae; genus Chirona; species Chirona hameri. Next base: position 59,397 of record JAXIVJ010006723.1, on the reverse strand, counting down.
TCACATTGTGTAAAATTATTGACCTCAAGTCATCGTCAGGTCACCAGGCCAAGTCACGTGACCCCACCTCCAAAAGGTTTTCCGTCGTACCACAGCCACAGTTTCTGGCCCATTGGTTTCAAACTTACAGGATTTCATAAGCTCATAGGTACCTACAATTCGGTTATCTCGGATTTGAATATCGGTGACCTAAGGTCGGGTTAATTTCGTGACCTCCCCATTATAAGTCAATGGGGAAATATACAAATGCTTCCTATTCAGAGAATATGCATTGGATCAGGCGATTGTTTCCGAATGGTGTTATTTTAGCTCATTCTTGATGAACCATGTGCTATTGTTGCTCAGTCACCCATGCAAGGTCAGCTGAGGTCACAAGCACTTGTTTGTTAATCACTCCTGATATAATAGAGATACAGACGTGCGAATGCCATCAATGTGTTTGTCTCGTCCAGTCGCGTCGCCACATGTGCAACATGACCTACCTGGGTCACCAAATGACCTTGACCTGAGGTCAAATTGTGAAGTTGACCTTACCAGGTCACCATGAATATGTTTTGACACGCCTTGACGAGACCAACAGGATGGCGTCAACAAATTGTTCTATTTTTTTAGGTAAAAAGCTATTGGCGAAAAACTGTTTTGGCAACAAATAACCTTTTTGACCTTTGATGACATCTGGAGCCTAAACTATTGACCTGAGGCCATTCTTATAAAAAAAATCGAGCCGTGGCTCGATTTTTTTTTTAAAGAATGGCCTCAAGACCCGGCGCGGCAGATTTTTAGCGTCGAAACAACGCCTCGGAAATGCAGCAGCAAAGCCAAATAATATGCAGGTATTTTACACACTGCCCAAACATACACAAATTCCAGTCCTGAGGCCATTCTTTAAAACAAAATCGTGTAACGGCTCGAGTTTTTAAAAATAAGAATGGCTTCGGAGCTCAAATTTGAGGACACCAATTGCGATTGAATGTTTCCAGAGCATTCTATTGTTTTTTTTCTTCTTCTTTCGTTTGTTACAAGCGGTCATAGTTCCCGAGATATTTGAGGGTGTTCGAAGCAAAGTCCTAAAACTGGAAAATCTTACCTTTGATTACCTCTGGTGACCTCAATATTGATTGGTTATATGAAATTGTTAAAATCCGGGCCCAGGGGGTCGGGACCCCCAGGATCTCCAGCCCTGCTCAAGACTATCTCCAGTAACTTTGACCGCCTAAACTATTGCCAGCTGACGTCACGACCGACGTCTGTCACGTCACGACCACGACCAATCGGAATCAAATATATGACGACCACGACCAATCAAATATATTGCCACGACCAATCGGAGAGCAGAATTCCAAATTACGTAAATATACTTAATTATTTTAAAAACTAATAATCCGGAGGAATTTATAGTGAAATGTCAATCTAGAAAATATGTTGTATTAATTTGCTTTTCATCAAACACATAAAAGTAGTGGGTTAGGTAACCTGTAACTAGTCCATGATTTGTTTGTCAGAAATGGCGGTAGCTAATGCGCCAGTTTACTAGACAAACCTGGGCCTCCAATCAGATTCCTCCATTTGGTCACATGACCTCTTGCCACCCACCTGATTAATCCCACCATAACGAACCACATCCCATGCACCATTCTCTGGACGCGCGGCCCTGAATGAACCGGGCGCCATATCACGCTTTTGCCAGCACCGGGCCACTTGGTCAGGCTTGACCAAGACCGGGCCCCTGCCAAGTATGGGCAAGAATACGGGCCCCTCAGAAATTTCGGGGGAGGGGGTGGGGGGTCAGCTTTGACCCCCCCCCCCCCCCTGCGTGCGCCACTGAACGTAACAATAGTATCAATAAGCTGGTCAATGTCTCACTTTCGACTGGTTATATCATATCTTTTAATAATAA
>JAXIVJ010006723.1:12500-52500 GCA_036785665.1 Chirona hameri | reverse complement strand
GCGTGACCGGTCATGGGCCGCGGCCGATAGAGGGCAGCCCCGAACATCTCCCCCATCAGAAGAAATCCCCGTGTTGATCACTTATCACGAGCGGAACTTGCAATCAGTAGGGCCTCCCGCTTCGTGTCTTCTTTGGGGACAGGGGCTGATCAGAGGCGAGCAGCGACTCGTCTCTCCGCGGTCCGGGTTGCAGCGTCTCGCCTCGCTGCGGTCCGGGTGCTGCTTCACTCGCCTGCTGCAGCAGTGGATCTCTGCCCCCTGGCGGCCAGTTGCTGGTTGATTGCTCGTCTAAGGGTCGGGAGAGGTTTGTCAGCGTTGTCGGCGCACGCGCCAGGTGGCGCCGGTTACGAACATACTGACCTTGGTCAGTAACGACCACATAACTCCGCCCGCCTGCTCTGCGTCCTGCGATACGCCCGATTATACCCCAGTCGGAGTCGTTACTGGTGCGAACTCGTACTCGTTCTCCCCTTTTCAGCTCAGTAAGAGGTCGTGCACCGTTATGGCGATCAAATTTCGCCTTCATTTTCTTCTTTGACTCATCGTCCCTCCTGGACGTCTCGCGCCACATCTCTCTTACCGGAGTTGTAGAACTCGGCAGACGAGTTTGTAGCGGGCGCCCCATCAGAAGTTGTGCTGGTGCAAGTCCGGTAGGCTCCACTGGAGTAGCTCTGTAACCCATCAGCGCCAAATATGGGTCACGCTGCTTTAGGCACCACTTCGCCTGCTGCACTGCTCTTTCAGCTGCTCCATTTGCCTGAGGGCAGTACGGGTCAGTCACGCGATGGCTGAACCCGTATACAGTGGCGAAATCACGAAACTCTTGTGAAACAAACTGCCTACCACCGTCTGTCGTCAGCAGGTCGGGAATGCCATATCTGGCGAACAGGCATTTCATTCTCTCAATGATACTACTGCTGCTGATGCTCCCGACCTGTTGTACCTCGATGAACCGACTGAATATATCAACGGTGACCAGATAGTTGTGTGAACCATGCTGGCAAATATCAGACGCTATATGTGACCAAGGCCTGTCCGGCGCTGGCGTCGGTATCAGCGGCTCCTTCCTGTGAACGGGCGCATTAATCTGGCAGAATTGGCAGCAAGCCAAGTACTCCTTGAGATCATTGTTCATATCGGGCCACCACACTGAACTTTTAGCCCGATCCCTACATTTGGATATGCCGAAATGTCCATCATCATGTAGTCTGCTCAATATTTGGGGCCTCATCTGATGTGGGATCACCAGTCGACTCGCATACATGAGTAAGCCATTGGCAACACTCAACTGATCTCTTACCCCGTACAGCGGGTGTGATCTTGCCTCCGGGGACCAGCCCCTCGTGGTGTATTCTACAGCTCTCTGGATCTCCTCATTTTCTTGCTGAGCCTGCCGGATCTCGCTCAGCCTGCGGTCAGTCAGAGGTAGCGCTTGAAAGGTGGCATGAACGTACTCATCAACATCCTGCTGCAGCTGCACGGCGGCGGCGTCTACACTGTGCAATGGCTGACGTGACAAACAGTCTGGTACACAGTGCTGCGAGCCTGGTATATATCTGGCGGTCACGTTATACCTCATCATCCTCATCAGCATACGCTGACATCTGATTGGAGCATCAGTGAGTGGTTTTGAATTGACCAATGGAACTAGCGGCTTATGGTCTACATGTGCGGTAAACGCAGGGAGACCGAACAGGTACGTATGAAACCTTTCACACGCCCACGTCAGACCAAGCAGCTCTTTTTCTATCATGGCGTACCTTTGTTCTGTTGGAGTGAGCAGTCTGCTGGCGTACGCCACCGGCCTCAGCTGATCGCCGTGGCGTTGCAGGAGACAACCTCCGATTCCGTAGCTGGAGGCGTCGGCGCTGACCACCGTCTCTCTGTTGCTGTCGTAGAAGACCAGCACAGGCGCCTCTTGAAGCATCGCCTTCGCCTTCTCGAACGCCTGCTGTTGTACCGGAGTCCACTGCCACGACGTCTCCTTCTTGAGGAGGTCGTTCATTGGCTTCAGCGCTCCCTGGAGTCCTGAAACAAACCTACACAGGTAGTTTATCATACCAAGCTGCTGCTTCAGCTCCTTCACGTTGCGAGGCGGGTTCAGCTTCTGGATGGCAGCCACCTTCTTTGGGTCAGCCTGGATCCCAGACTTGCTGACCATGCTGCCCAGAAACTTGATCTGCTGCTGCTTCAACTCGCACTTCTTTCTGTTCAGCTTCAGTCCCGATTGACGGATCCTGTCAATAACAGCGTCCAGGCGTTGGTCATGCGTGACATCACTGCCATGTACGACGATGTCATCCATGTAACAAATCACCCCCTCGAGACCTTTGAGCATCTCCTCCATCTTCCTTTGGAACACCTCAGGGGCCAGGTTGATACCCATGGGGAGACGACAGAACATCTTTCGACCATAAGGAGTGAGAAACGTGGTCAGGGGTTTCGACTCTTCAGAAAGAGGCATCTGGAAAAACCCGGATGATGCATCCAGTTTGCTGAACACAGTGGACCCAGAGAATCGCTCGACAACTGCTCAAAGGTCGGAATGGGATGGACCTCCCGCTTCACCGACCTGTTGAGTTCCTTGAAGTCTACGCAGATGCGTACCCCACCGTTCGGCTTCTTGACCGGCACCATCGGAGCACACCAGTCTGTCGGCTCCGTCACCGACTGGATGATGCCGCTGCTCTCCATTCTCTCCAGCTCCTCCCGGACCTGCTTCATCAGCGGGAGCGGCACGCCTCTTGCTGTTGTCACTGCTGCTGGCACAGCGTCGTCTGTGAGCTTGATGTTGATGGGGCTGGTCTGCATCAAGCCTGTGGCACCAAACACGTCGGAGTGGGCGGCAACACCATCAACAAACTGGACGACTCCCAGTGCACAGCTAGCTGACCGAGATAGCAGGTTATGCGACATGTCAGTGTCTACTACATAGAAGTCTTCCACCATGACCTTGTCTTTGTAGCTCATCTCTCCTCTGAATACTCCATTGACCTTCAATGCACCTCCCACACTAGTGACCCTCGGGACAGAACGCCTCAGTGGAGGCATGTTCATCATCTGCTTGAACTGCTCATACGTAATGACATTGATGTCGGCACCTGTATCAACTTTGAACGTCATCGGGCTGCCTTGTACTGTCACATCAACCATCCATCTGTCACACTTGCTTTCCTGAACATCTCCCAGAAAGAACTCCTCATCTACTGCCTGGACCTCCCTTACGTTACGCTGACGGTCGAAACATACAGTCTGGAAGTGATCCAAGCCGCCACAGGAGAAGCACTTGACCCCTCGGGCTGGGCACTCACTTGGACTCTGATGTCGATTTCTGCCGCAGTACTTGCATGTCAGGTGATCTGCTGACTGCTGGTACACCTGCCGTTGTGGACGCCACGGCAGGCGCTGCGGGTAGCGTGGCTGGAAGTGCTGACGCTGCTGGTTCTGCCGGTATAGCGGCCGGTGTTGCTGGTTTCTCTGACGGAACTGTGGAAGCGGTTCCTGCTGCTGCTGTAGCTGGTGCTGAGGGTGTCTGCCCTGGTGCTGCGGAACACTCGATGCAACACTGTCAACATCATGCTTTACTTCATCGACCAAATCACAACTTCGCATCATGGTGATGACCTTTTCGAGTGTAATATCAGTATCCAAAGCTTGTATCTGAATTTTCCTTGCTAGCTCTTTGTTTAGCATGCCCGATATCAGCCTGTCTCGAATCCTTTCCGACTTGGTATCACCAAAGCTACACTTCTCAGCCAACATCAGAAGAGTACGAATGAATGATTCGTTTGTTTCACCACGCTTCTGTGCCCTCGATTCAAATGCCTGTCTTTCTGCGATTATGTTTGTCTTTGGCTCGAAGTACTGATTGAATGAGTCCATCACTGGATCTGTCAACTTTTTGTTTGCTTCTGTCATCTCAAAACTACTGAGCAGATGTTCAGCAGAAGGACCCATGGAGTAAATTAACGCACTGACCTGTACCTCTTGTGGTTCTTTGTAGAGCTTCGAAGCCATTTTGAACCTTGACCAACGGTCACGCCACTGCGGCCACTCGGACGGCGTCGAAAAATCGAACACTTCTGGCGTTTTGAAAGCCATTCTCACTCAGCAATAGCTAAACCCCAAATACAAAAATTATATCTTGCTCGCGTCTCTTGCTTCACTAATAAACAAACACTTCTTCACGCACCTCTCTTCTCCGGTCCTACCGACCGCGCCATGTTCTGTTTCCGAGCCCCTCCGCTCCGTCCAAACCCGAGCAGTCCGTAAGGTACACTGTATTCCGGCCCTGTCCACCAATCCGCCAACGCCTGGTCAAACAGCTGACGCAACCCCTGCCCTACTCACTGCTGATGTAAGGGCACGTGATCAACGCGTGACCGGTCATGGGCCGCGGCCGATAGAGGGCAGCCCCGAACAGTAGGCAAAGACTACCTCATGGTAGCTCACACACCAATAATCAGCCAATATCAATATTAAGGTTATACATAAATGGTGTGATTCAGCAACTAGCCATTTCTTGCAAGAAATGCACCTTCAGGTGATGCCAATGGTCCAGGTCCGGTCCTTTTATATATTACAGGGAGATATAAACATACATATAACATATTTTATATTTCCCACAACTCACAAGGCCATGGATGGATAATTGTTTTCAAAGTTGCCCCGGCCGAGGACAGGGGCGCAACCAAGGGGCCCTAGGGGGCACGTGGCGGGGGATGTCCGTGAAGTTAGTGACGGAATCGGATTCGAGTTCAGCATCGAGTAGCGATTTGCTTCAAAATGTGGGAACAGTTCAATTGGGGCACGCTGATCACGCAAATGACATTCATTTGGACATTTAAGGTCATCTTCAAAATCATCTTCAAGGTCAAAGGACGGGGTGGCTCAAAACGACCCGAAGTTATTGTCCGATCGCAAAACAAAATAATGGTATCATTCTATTCCTCGGGTCAATATCTAGGCGCAGCTTTCGAAACCTCACTGGAGGCAAATGACCTTGACCCTCATTTTGTTCAAGGTCAAAGGACAAATAACTCGAAGTTATTGTCCGATCGCCAAAATAATGGTCGCATTTGATTCATCGGGATAATATCGACCCGATGTTATTGTCTAATTGACAAAATAATGGTCTCATTCGAATCCTCGGGTTAATATCTAGCCACAGCCTTCGCAAACTCACTCGTGGCAAATGACATTGACCTTCATTTTCAAGGTCATATGACGGGGCGGCTCAAAACGACCCGAAGTTTGAAGCCGATTGCCAAAATAATGGTCTCATTCGATTCCTCGGGTCAGTATCTGCCGTAACCTTTGCAACCTCACTCGTGGAAAATGACCTTGACCCTCAATTTCAAGGTCAAAGGACTCAAAACGACCCGAAGTTATCATCCAATCGCCATTGATCTTGAAATTGAGGGCCAATGTCATTTGCTACGAGTGAGGTTGCGAAGGCTACGGCTATATATACTGACCCGAGGAATCGAATGAGGCCATTATTTTGGCGATCGGACAATAACTTCGGTTAAGATTACCGTGAATGTCAAAATGAATGCCATTTTCGTGATCAGCGTGCCCCAATTGACCTGTCACCACATTTTGAAGCGAATCGCTACTCGACGCTGAATTCGAATCCGAATCCGTCGCTAACTTCATGGACATGCGGGGGGAATCACGATTGAGGGTGCCTCTCCTGGGCGTCTGGACACCGAGGGTGCCACTCTCGAGTGCAGTTGGCGCCCCTTGAGTCGTGAGTGCCGGCGGCACCCCTTTAGATCGGACAATATGCCTCCTTTAGACCGGAGATAACGACCCCAACTGTGCCTCCCCCGAAAATATAAGTTTTCTGACCTGCCCGAGGTGTTCACTAAGACAAATTGGCAAGGCTCAGCCTCCTTTGACTATCCCCCCCCCCCCCCCCATTTCGAAAGCGCACCAAAAGCGCAATTTTACCCATATTTTTCACAGATAGTCGTACCAAGTATGCATTTTTATGCTGGGATTATATTTGCGTTTCTGTATTCTTTTTAAATCATAACTAAGGTCTTGCAAAAAAAGGTTTCTCAAAAGTGGCTGCCCTGGCCCCGCCGGGGCAACTTTGAAGTTGCCCCGCCCGCAGCCGGGGCTGCACTATAGGATTATCCACCCATGCACAAGGCAAACAAATTAGGCGAGAACCAAACAGCATTATTTTAGTAAGGCAATAAATTAATCCCATCACCGAAATGACTAACTTTATCACCGTAAATGACTTAAAATCACCGAAACGTCACAACATATTGAGGATTTCGGGCTTCGGCCGATGAACTTCTTTAAAAATATGTAAACTGGCTCCAAGGGTGAGGTGAGGTGAGGTGAGGTTAGGTGAGGGGAGGTAAGGTTAGGATAAAAGCTTGAGAAATAAATCGTGATGCTTTAACATGGAAGTCAATGAGAAAGTGGTCAGTTTTTTTTTAATTTTAGGGGTAAAAAAAACAAAATTTTGCAAATCCGAGATAGCCATTTTAAAGAGAATGCCATGTTGTATCTTTGGTGAATTGCGTTTGCAATTTGTTTCAAAACTCTGTTTTCTACAATTTTGACAATATTTCTCATTTTTTTACCAACATGACGTCATCAAAACATGATTATCTCCCAAACTACTCAATCAATTTCAATTAAAGTTTTACAGCCTACGTATAATTGTTGAATACTCAACTACCAAACATTTCAGCAAGATGCATTGTATGCGTAAAAAGTTATTCAAGAAAAACCTCGGGGGGGCCTGTCAGGCCCCTCCTGAGGTTGCCTTTAACCCTCCCCGTAGGGCGAGGGTTAACAGACATAGTTCACCTTCAACATTAGTTTTAAACTGAGATAGCAGTTTTGTAGCCCGTGTTGGGAAACTACTATCTGAAAATTTTCTTGACTGAAAAGACTCCAGCCGAATATATTTGAGTATTTGTCGAAGGAATGCGGTGCTGGCGAAAGAATGTTGTACTGGTTTTAGCCCGGGCAGAGGCTATACCATCAGCCAATCAGCTTGCAGCTGGTGCTAGCAAGCGATCGCCGGCCGCCAGTTGGCACATCTCCAATGCGAGTCTATCTTTACGCGACTACTTTCGAATCTGATTGGCTGAACCATTGTTTACATTCGCGTGACGTCAGGACTCTGGCTCGGAGAGTATGCATATAGTTTTGATAAACAAGAAAAATGTACGGCCTTCTGTCCTGAATCGGCGCGATATAAGGCCATTTTTGACAATATAAAAATAAATTGTATTAAAAAATATCATCAAATGGTATTGGGTAAAAAATTATAAGGTGAACTATTTCCTTTAATAATTATATAATATAAAATAAATAAATTTAGATGTTTTGTTATGATTGCCTTTTAGGAATAATAAAAGACGTACGTAAAATTAGCAGCTGATTGATATTGCCCAATCTATAATTTTGAGGCCCGTCGCATCATAATTGCCTGAAACCTGACAGGTAGGTCCTCCTTGCCACGCTAAACACGAAAAACGTAAAACTATCCTGGAATACGGGCTACTTTTAAAGTTATAACGTTTTAAGTTTTGAATGTCTGTCAGTTGAATATCTGGCTAACTTGAAGCGGAATGCTTCCAATACCTGCGCATTCGTTTCAAAATAAAGGAAGACAGACATTCAAAACTTAAAAAATGTATAACTCTGAAAGTAGCCCGTGTTCCAGGCTAATCTTACGTTTTTCGTGTTCAGCGTGGCAAGGAGGACGTACCTGCCAAGTTTCAGGAAATCATGAGGCTACGTGCCTCAAAATTGTAGATTGCCCAAAAGATTGATTGATACTACTGGGCAATATCAATCTACTGCTAATTTGACGTAGCTTAACCCTATTTGTAACAGGCTCCTGGCTACCCCTATTTGTAACAGAGGGGGGGGGGGCGGATTCCGCCCCCCCACCCGGAGATCTCTAGATCTACCCGTCCGATTTTCAAAAATGAAACGGTGTTTGCTTCCCCTCAACGCGATCTACATTTCTAAATAACAAAACAATCTAAATTTTGGATAGGGGGGCAAAAACTACAAATTTTAGTGGTATTTTTGATCCAACATAGCTTTCATTTTTATCGACCGATTTTAACACAACTAATAGGAATCGATAGAGATTGAATTGGAAATTGATATATGATGGTGACGTTTGAAAATTCAAAAATCATGGGCGTGTGCAGGTCACTCAATATGGGGGTGAAGTAAATGCGTAATAAAACCATTTTTTATGTTGTTGTTTTTGATAAATGAAATGGTATGTGATTGTGCATCAGACAAAACTGTTATAAATCATATTTTTTGCAATAGGCGGTATCAGGTTAGTGAAAAAGAGAGGTCAAATTGGAAAGAAATATTAACCGCAGACAAGTTGCTACCCAGCACTATAAATATGTTACTGATCGTAGATAGTTCCTTTTGGCATGTTGTACTTCAGCATAGGCGTATCCAGGATCCACACTGGGGCGGCACAAGACCTTTTAATAAGTATATTATCCGCTATTATGATACTAACTAGTCAACAGTGACCATTTCACTACAACTTCAATTAATATTGCTTACCCCTTTTTACCCTACCTGGACTCGCCTATTATCTTATAATCGTTCGTAGAGTAGCCTGTGGTGCGTGTTTCATTCTAAAACTGCAGTATGTTATGTCATTGTACGCCCATGCCTCTTAGTTTCCTTGCAATAATATGACCCCTTTCTTCCATTCCTGAGCGCGCCTCTGCCAAAAATGACTTTATTCCCTTTTCTGGCCTCATATGTGCATATATCATTATAAGCTAAACGTCTATTGCGCCGTTATCGCTGGCATATCGTCATCACCATGCCAGTCACCCCCCTTTTCATGTGCCTGAACACGCCCCTGAAACTCTATATGTAATAAATTATGCAAATAATGGAAGCAGAAGCTATCTTTTACATCTTGATAGCTATAAATGTCCCTTACATCGCTCTATTGGCGTCCCGCCAAGCATTGAATACTTCCTGGAACCCCCCCCCCCCCCCCTCTTTTCAAGCCCCTGAAACCGTCTCTGCCATGCAATTTGTATGATATTTCATTAACATCAACTAATTTGCACTTGTTGGAATCACCGTAAACCGATGTAACGCTTTCATAACTTGAGGCAGTTAGGAAGAAACCCGTGAAGGTCGCATTTCCGTATTATCGCCAAATGTCGCCTCCGAACCCACCCAAAACTGTGCCCTGAAACCGCCTCTGTTCAGGTTAAGAACTCAAAGTTTTGACTCCAAATGCGGTATTTAATTCTATGAAACGTCCCAAAATTGCATGGGCCTGCTCCCAGCCGTTCTGGAGATATCTGCGAAAAACATGAGGGGGGGGGGGGCGGAATCCGCCCTCCCCCTGTTACAAATAGAGTTAATAAAATAAACAAATATGACGCAGCTATGTCAAATATGTACATTTATTTTGCCCTTGTATATGGCTATTGCTTTCAATATTTATGCTGTTTTCACATGCGTTTTTGTTTGATTGATGTTGGATTAGGCTATTCTCTTTTAAAATGACTTTTACTGATGTGGCCCTCTACTTTTCAACACCATGACCAGGTATATCTTGTGAAAATAACGTTTGTCTGGCTAAACATTGAAGGTTGTGGTAATCCTAAATTTAAACTCATTTGATTTGGGTCTATGATTATTTGTGGTCTTTTTTCAGCTCAGGATGATTGGTATGCCTTCACGTCTTTCACACACCAAAATATTTATAATATTGTTCAAGTTTTGTATTAAGTGTCAACTTCACCAACATATTTTAGCTCAAAATGTAATATAACTTTTGCCAACAGCGTAAGGGTGCATTCTAATGTTGAATGTGTGACCTATCCAGAACTAAGCCCAATGTAAAATATGCTACACACAATCTTGTTTTGCTCATGTTTTATGTTAACACCTATAGATTGTCATTTTGTGGGTGTCTGAAATTGACAAAAATGTTACCTGTTTGTCAGTAAGTAGTGTTGCTCTATAGTGTTTATGACGCAACTGAATATGACCCTACACCCCTGGGTACCTACATAGTATTTCTCAGTAATTTTGGGATAACATGTAGTACTACCTATTGTTGAATTTTAAATGTTATTTTATGACAAACTTAACTAACATTTTAAAGTTTGTCCTTTTCTGTGTTCATATATTTATTAATTGTTTTGTTATGATTGTTATTGAAAAATCCTTTGGTGAAAAATCCTTTGGTTTTGCGTACCGTTTACAGTATTTATTTACTTGGGTAGGCATTCACTGGCAATGTTGGGGTTGTAATATTCATGATTGGGGTTGTAGTTTTTGAGGATGCAGTTGTAGCTACAACCCCAAAAGTATATAAAGTTCCGCATGTGCATATGGCACAATCGTTTCAGACAATTCTGGCGACTTAAAGGTTCACCTTTAAAAGGACTATCCCACCTTAACATTATATTTGAGTTGAGATAGCCATTTTGATGGCTTGGCATTAAAATTAAGTATGGTAGCAGTTAAAACAACCACAATGATCTAGTTAAAAAGATATTCGAGTTTGATTTTGACATCTGTAAAAAAATAAGGCCCATGTGTATTTGAATAGGGCCTCTAAACCGACAGCGTCGTCTCTCTTTACCCAACCGGTAATGATAGTCGACTTGTGTTAAGGTCAGCCTTGGAATATTTTCGTCTTTCATTTCTCGATCCCCGGGTGGGTCGCAATCTAGAGGCTAGCACTATCAGCTGGAGTTGTTGCAGCAGTTGGCCGCCAGGGACAGCTAGTGAGCCAGGGTGTTATGACGTCGCAAGCAAATAGTACCAGTTAAATATTGAACGCTAAATATGTATTTATTTATAAATAAATAAATAAATCAATATTTAGTGGTACCATTTGCTTGCGACGTCATAACGCCCTGGCTCACTAGCGGGCTAGTGAGCCAGGCCGTTATGATGCCAGGGACCGCTATAGCGGTCCCTGGCGGCTAACTGCTGCCACAACTCCAGCTGATAGTGCTAGCCTAAAATTGTGTATGTTTTTCTGCGCAATAGATGTTGACAAGAAATTGTGCCATACATTTGGCAGCACAAAGGATTTCCCTGTTATTAAACAAAATCATATGACGTCACCAACCCAACTTTCCGCTTAAAATTAAAGTGGAATATCTTCCAAGATAAGCAATGTTTTCGGAACAAATGTTCACCAAAATGTTCAGCTGACCTCGCCTGACATGAAGACATACAATTAAAGGGAATAGTGAACCTTTAACATTAGTTTTTTAACTGAGATAGCCAGATTGTTGGTAGTACTGAGAAATCTGAAAATATGAAATTATTCCTTCCAAAACGACCTAGTTGCTGAGTTTCAACTCAAAACCGTTGTAGCTATTGGGAGGTATTTTAAAGGGCTAAATCTTGTGACGTTTCGCATACGTCATTAGTGTGATTTCTACCGCACTTCGTGTTCGCTATTTGAACCGACCGCCACTGAAATGCATCATGTGTGCATAAGCTATACATATTATTGGCCATAACTTTGTCAATTTTCATTGGATTTCCAATTGAAAATAATGCCGACACTCGTCTTGAAAATGCACACCTTGTGATGGATGGTTCGTACTACCTGTAACTGCAATGTTTGCTGCAGTAGAAGCACATCCATAATTCATGCCCCTATTATACACGTGACTTCAGGTTTTGAGTAAATACCTTGGTTAATTTTGAACCGATTTCCAATTGAAAATTACCATAAGATGCTTCGTGAAAATACACATGTTTTATGTGTGCCTGGTCGCGGTACCTGCAATATATCGATTAAATTGTGCCAATGTTGTGTTCTTGCATTACGCTGTCTTGCGCCAAGTTTGTGATGAGCTATACATATTATTTGCCATAACTTTGTCAATTTTCATTGGATTTCCAATTGAAAATAATACCGACACTCGTCTTGGAAAGGCACACCTTTTGAGGGTGGCTAGTACCGGTAGCTGCAATATTATCCGCAATAGAAGCACATGTACCTGTAACTGTGTGACGTCTGCTTGTGGTTACAGTTTTAAGTAATTACCTCTGTCAATTGTGAACCGATTTCCAATTGAAAATTACCAATAGATGCTTCGTGATAAGACACATTTGTTGATTGGTGGCTCGTCAGCGTTCATGAAATATATCGATTAAATGTCGACGAAGTTTGTTTTTTGTTTACGATGAATTGACGCTTAGCTCGACATATTATTGGCATTTATTTATTAAATATTATTGGCAAATATTATTATTAAATATTACTTGTCAATTTTCATTGGATTTCCAATTAAAAATAATGTCGACATGTCTTGAAAAGGCACACCTTTTGACGGGTGGCTCGTACCGGTAGCTGCAATATTAACTGCACATCCACACATTTATTTACATCCACCACACACACCGATAAACACACATTTGTGGGTAGGTATATCACATTTATTTATGCACATGGGTATGTGTTCATTCTGGGTATGTGTTCACGCAACGCCACTCCAACTCTACTCATGCAAGGCCATAGTGTACACATTCACACATTTTCAATCGCGACCAATATACTCGCGAGCCGCGACCCAGCGAACGAGGTTGTTAGTGTTGCTTACATATTCTGATTCAAGGATAGTATTTTGCCGGTATGACATCACAACTCGTTTGGTGACGCAAGATTATTGTGACGTCATATGTATTCATATCAATATTTTTCAAATTATGACAAATTGTACTTTTTCGCAAAAACGAATGCCAGAACCGTAATCAGGATACTCGTGTCCATCATTCCACATACTTTTCCCAAGGTGCACTATTCCCTTTAAATGTGATTCGACAACTTTCGAAAAGGTTGGACAGTCCCTTTAACATGGGGTTTGGGAGACTGAGATAGCAGATTTGTAGAGCATATCTAAAAATGGGCTGTGGTGAAAGAATTACCTCCCTACGTTAAGTAATTTCGACACTGGACTAGTGGGCCCGGTTTCATGTCCGCTGTTCCGGGCCACGATCGGGACATGAACGCTCGCCGCCGGAGGCAGGTACACTCTCTGGCACGTAGTCTCTGATCACGACGCCTCGTTAATATCCGCTCAGCCGCCCGGGCGGCGCGGCGGCCCCTTGTCAGAGACTACTTGGCGTCAGGCGGAACCAGAACGCCAGCTGCTGTCGTACGATTTCTCGTGAAATGCAAAGAGAAACTTACTTCTTTCTCCACATATACATCCGTTGTCCAATCGAAAGTCATATTCGTAGTTTTGGGCTCAAGATGCACCGTATGGTTGAATTTCAAGACAACTTTCAAAGTTCCCTTTAAAGGGAATAGGTCACCTTGAAAAATGTCTTAAAAATTGGTTATACGGGGTATATTGAGCTGAAAATCACGAATATGACATTTGTTTGGACGATAGATGGATATCCGTTGAGAAATGGACATGTTTCTCTTTTCTCCTTCATGGCCATAAAAAAATTCAGGACAATGTATGACGTCATACATATGGTAGCTTGGATATGGAAGCAATTGCATACAATAACGGCAAGCATTCCCATGAAACAAACATGAAATACCTGGTCTGTGTAAAAATCAGATTCATGATCAATGCTGTATAAGGTCAACAAGAACAAGAACTTACCAGAAAATCGTCGCGTTCAACTCAGGGTCGCCCCGTTTCTATATTGGGATTTGCACCTTCTTACAATACAATTTCGCAAGCTCGGAATTCTGGCTTCTGATCCCGGCAATGCATCCAGTCACTGAACCAACTCGGTGGTAATAGCAGACCTTGGTAATAACAACCTATATTACTTCTGTACTATTTCAAAGTTACTAATGACCACGGCCAAAGTCTGTATAAATACCACGGCTAGTTTGCGGCAGAATCTGCGTATGACGCAATTCTGACGTCAGCGGGTATGACGTCATACCTCTGGCGAGCGTTCATTCCCCGATTGTGGCCCGGAAGAGCGGGAATGAAAACGGGCCCACTAGCCCTGTGTCGAAATTACTTAACGTAGAGAGGTAATTATTTCACCACAAACCATTTTTAGATCTGCTCTACAAATCTGCTATCTCAGTCCAAAACCCCATGTCAAAGGTGAACTATTATTCCCTTTAAATGCACACATTGTGGAACTGTCTTCTCCCGCAAAGAACGCAATGTGCAGTGTGTGAGGCTTTGCGATAGGTCAATATTTTATTTAAAAAAACGTAACTGAGACTTCAAACAACGCAAAAACTTCTACTTGGACCGCAACCTATCGTGTTGGCCGTTGTTTGCATCGTACTCGCCAAGGTTCGAGAAATACAGGTCGTCTGACTTCCAGGACCAAAAATCTTGAAGTGTCTGTCAGTCAATCAGCGGCGGCACTATCTAGACCCCATTTTGCAAATTTGAAATTCAATTGCTTAAAAACGGATATGTTTTGGGGAAAATAACATGAATAATTTAGACATTTCAATAACGGCCAAAGATAATGTCTATCTCAGTTCAAAACCAATACAAAGGTGAAGCATTCCCTTTAAAGGGAATAGGTCACCTTGGAAGTTGTCTTGAAATTTGGCTATACGGGGTATTTCGAGCTGAAAAAACGAATATGGCATTTGTTTGGACGATAGATGGATATCCGTCGAAAAATGCGCATGTTTTTCTTTTCTCCTTCATGGCCATCAAAACTTCCTGACAATTATAACGTCATGCATATGGGTCATTCCACGTCAGCTCGCACAAGAATGGGCAGTTTTAACCCGACCCCTTTTGATTTCAATCAAATTTGGGACACGTGTAGTACCCAATGAACGATCATCATGCACAAACTTTTAGCTCCCTTCGACCTCTGAGGTCAGAGTTACTGGTCATCGTAGGTAGCACATTTTTGCCGACATTTGATCATTTAAAAGTGCATATATTGGCGACAAATTGTTCTAGGAAGTTGCGGATGCCGCAATTGGATAGGAAAAATTAATGTCCATTGCTATGTACCTCCATGATTTCACATGACCTTCATATGACCTTCTACCTGACGAGGTTCAAAGTAAAAATTTAAAGTTATTTCTGTGTTGCCTGCCCCGAAATCCACCAAAATTGAACACGAGTTTTGTTACATCATCGTCTCAAAGCATGTGCAAAAGAATGGCGGACACTTAACAACTTTTTAAGAAATGGGAATTTTAGTATAACTATGTCACGCCGGCGCGACGTCACGCCGCCCGCGGCGCGTCAGATGACGTCAAGTCGGGGCATGTCGTCTTGGAACAGCGCAGTTACGTTGTGGGCATCACTGGTAACGTTTGTACCTGTTTTGTTACCAGGTGTAATGGAGGAACACGTATTTGTAATCCTTGTTGAAAGATAATCAATTCATAAAGATAGCCACAGGGCACGTTCAACCAACGCGACGGTTATACTAAAATACCCATATCTTTAAACGTTGTTAAGTGTCCGCCATTCCTTTGCACATGCTTTGAGACGATGATGTAAACACTCTCGTATTAAATTTTGGTGCATTTGGGGGTAGGCAAACATAAGGCAAACTTGAATTGTTGACTTTGACCTCGTCAGGTTAAAGGACAAATTTAGGTCATGGAAGTTCATTGGGTGCAATACATTGTCCGATCATATCTCTGTGCTCTAGTGGCAACCGCACCTTACTAGAACAATTTGTTGCAAATATATGCACGTTTGAATGATACAATGTCGGCAAAAACGTGCGACCTAAGATATCAGAGTAACTCTGACCTCAGAGGTCGAATAGAGCTAAAAGTGTGTGCAGGATGATCGTTCATTGGGTACTACACGTGCCCCAAATTGTATTGCAATCGAAAGGGGTCAGGGAATTTCTTGTGCGATTTGACGCGGAATGACCCATATGGTAGCTTGGATATGGACACTATTGCACACAATAACGACGGACTTTAGCCATATATACGCAGGCTGCTTGTAACGTAAACAACCGTTGTGAGGGCCCAAAACAAGTTTCTGGCGACTGAAACTTCTTCTAAAAGGGGCCACTAGTCCTGTGTCGAAATTCTTAGCGTAGCGAGGTAATTATTTCACCACAGCTCGCTTTTTCTATCTGCTCTACATATCTCAGTTCAAAACCCCATGTTAAAGGTGAACTATTCCCTTTAGCGGAAAACATCCAACTGGAAACCAGCAATCGTTGGTGTTGTGGAAGAATATATTTTGCTCCGCTTCTGTTCTCACTATTCATAAATTACATACCGCCGCGCGAAATTTATTCCGACTGCCTATACCGACGTATCCCGACGTCAATTTCTGTTGGCAACATTACCTCACCATCTGACGGACTGCTGCTGCAGCAGAACCTGGCAGGCAGCAGCTGCAGCAGAACCTGGCAGGCAGCTGCTGCAGCAGGACGTCCGACAGCCTGGTCCGTCAGGTGGGGACTTACTCTAAATCCAATTAAATGCATACGCATAGTTCACCCTCACCCTCAGGTAGGATGTCAAATCCATATAACTCAAAAATTTACCGACGGGTTTTCTTTTTGCGGCAAACGATCCGCTATTGATTTGGCTTTAATATCGCGCAAAAACCAACGCCCTGCACCGCTTCGTTTTCGAGCTATTCACGAGAAGAAAAAAAACATGTGGGGGGGGGGGGGCACACAAGTGCCCCCCCCCCCCCCCCCCTCTCCACTGCGCATGTTAATGGCAACCATTGCGCTTCTGCGCTTTTTAGAGATAATTACGTAAAAATACTTCTTCCGAACTAATGATTGACGATATGCGGAGCCGCTCCTGTAGGTTCAGCAACGAAAGAACATCGAGAGTAACGCCACCGCGGAATACGATAGTTTTCAGATATACGTCATATGTTGTTAGTAGGTATATGTTGTATATGTTGTCAGTATATGTATACGTTGTCAGTCGCCATTCACCAGAATTCAGCCGTCAGACACTAGTCATCACCCCTCAGCCATCAGTCTTCAGTCACTCTTCAGTCTTCAGTCACTCTTCAGTCGTCTGTCGTCAATCGTCAGTCATCAGCCATCACTTGCCAAACGGCCAGTAGAAGATCCTCAGTCGTCAGTCATCATCGCCAGTCACCAATCGCTAGACAGCCCAGCCCACCGCCACCGATCGTCAGTCACGGCGGACTAACGAAGCCAGGTTGGCATTGAACCTCTTCCTCTCGTGTCCCTCCATCAGACGTCTCTGAGGCTGCTCCGAGACGGGGCCGTCCAGCCAAGCAGCTCCGAGACGGGGCCATCCAGCCAGGCAGCTCCGAGACGGGGCCGTCCAGCCAGGCAGCTCTGAGACGGGGCCGTCCAGCCAGGCAGCTCCGAGACGGGGCCGTCCAGTCAGGCCGCTCCGAGACGGGGCCGTCCAGCCAGGCAGCTCCGAGACGGGGCCGTCCAGCCAGGCAGCTCCGAGACGGGGCCGTCCAGCCAGGCCGCTCCGAGACGGGGCCGTCCAGCCAGGCCGCTCCGAGACGGGGCCGTCCAGCCAGGCAGCTCCGAGACGGGGCCGTCCAGCCAGGCAGCTCCGAGACGGGGCCGTCCAGCCAGGCCGCTCCGAGACGGGGCCGTCCAGCCAGGCCGCTCCGAGACGGGGCCGTCCAGCCAGGCAGCTCCGAGACGGGCCGTCCAGCCAGGCAGCTCCGAGACGGGGCAGTCTAGCCAGGCAGCTCCGAGACGGGGCCGTCCAGCCAAGCAGCTCCGAGACGGGGCCGTCCAGCCAAGCAGCTCCGAGACGGGGCCATCCAGCCAGGCAGCTCCGATACGGGGCCGTCCAGCCAGGTAGCTCCGAGACGGGGCCGTCCAGCCAGGCAGCTCCGAGACGGGGCCGTCCAGCCAGGCAACCCCGAAACGGGGCCGTCCAGCCAGGCAGCTCCGAGACGGGGCAGTCTAGCCAGGCAGCTCCGAGACGGGGCCGTCCAGCCAAGCAGCTCCGAGACGGGGCCGTCCAGCCAAGCAGCTCCGAGACGGGGCCATCCAGCCAGGCAGCTCCGAGACAGGGCCGTCCAGCCAGGCAGCTCCGAGACGGGGCCGTCCAGCCAGGCAACCCCGAAACGGGGCCGTCCAGCCACCTGCCACACGACACAACCATCACAGTGTCGCGGTCACCAGAAAAGCGTGGCATCCAGCGCTCGTCTGCCGGCGCCTCCCCCGGGGAGGGGGTGTCGACGGATACCGTCTCTGATGACGTGATGACGTGCTGATGCCGTGCTGATGCCGCCGCTGACGGCTGCGGCTGTCAGGGGCTATAATGGCTCAGACAGCACGTCAGAACGACAGCCAGTAATCCATTCACGCTGCCGACAGGCGCTATTTACAGAATAACTCGACAGACGTCTGCCATGTCTGTGCTCAGAGTCGCTGCTCGCGGCTTCAGAGGAGGGGAAATATAACGCTCTTATGATGGCTGCCCGAGGTCAGGAAGAAGTCTGTAAGCAGAACGACAGGCGGGTTTGGCGCCTCACAGGTCAGACAGGCAGGTTTGGCGCCTCACAGGAGGTCTGACAGGCGGGTTTGGCGCCTCACAGGTCAGACAGGCAGGTTTGGCGCCTCACAGGAGGTCTGACAGGCGGGTTTGGCGCCTCACAGGAGGTCTGACAGGCGGGTTTGGCGCCTCACAGGCAGGTTTGGCGCCTCACAGGAGGTCTGACAGGCGGGTTTGGCGCCTCACAGGAGGTCAGACGGTGCTAAACACACTGTCGTGACCGCGGTGACTGCGGATTTCGACGGGATTTGATTACGGCTGATATCAATGGTGATGTTAACTGAACGGCCCATGGTTTTGGTAGGTTTTCACCGAGCTGACGTTGAATGAAAGGCGTCAGAATGGTCAGTATTTCGCACTTGCACAACTGCATAATGGCTACAAATGAACTAACTTTGCATCAATATGAAATTCGCAATCTTTCGCAGTTTGTTGTAGTCGGGAAAGGATCATTTGCTTTCGCGAATGGATTTGTCCAGGGTGCAAATAAGTTATCATAAACATGAGTAGTAGAAATGAATGTTGGCCAAGAGCATTAGCAAAAAGTGGTAACAGACAATTTTTGTTTTCACTTGTGCATTAATTGTATTTGTGCGGTTTGGCACATGATGCACGTCCTTTGTAGTTTGTTCATTACTTTCGAGTTTAGTGATTTAACCGGATACAGTGGAGATCAACTAATTTAGTCTGGGAGCTGAGGAAATCATTAAATTACCAGATGGAGGTACATAACCTTCTGCTAGATTTCAACATCAAAATAGTTACTTTTCCTTAGGGAACAAAACAGTTAACTAAAGGGAATAATCGACTTTAACATGGGGTTTTGAACTTGAGTTAGCAGAATTGTAGCTTGGATATAGAAATCAAATGATCCACGGTTCGTGTTTCCCAAAACTCTACCTCAACGGCTCTAGAGCAGATTTTCGAACGAACCGCCGAGGTTTATACCAGATGGGAGGATTATACCAGATTGACGGTGACGTCATAGCATTATAGCCAAGATTTTCTGTTAGTCAACCGACCTTGGCTCTAGGTCTCCAAACTGTGGGGCGTTGGAGACTGCCGACTGCGTAATTTCGAATGTAATAATGCGATCAGTCAAGACCCCGAAAAAGTAAGCAGGAAACTGCGGTACGTTACCCAAAACCAGCGATTTGACGATCCCCATGGATCAGTTGTCTACGAGATGGGGGGGTGGGGGGCGACAGACCCCCCCCCCCCCCCCCCGTAGGTTCCGCAGCGCAGCGAGCGAATGCGAGCGGAGCGTTCTAAGCGTGGGTCCCTGCGACCGTAATTGCGTTACCGACCGTAATTACCGTACCGTACCGTCCGACCGTAATTAGGTTAGGTCAGGTTCGATTGTGTTATTACAATATTGTTTCCCGCCACACCCTGATCCACGGGGATAGTCATTTTTTTTTGGTAACGCATCGCAGTTTCCTACTTGTTTCTTCGGGGTCTTCACTGATCGCAATATTACATTCCAACATATGCAACCGGCGCACAAAAGCGCATTGTTTGCCTAATTCGATTCACCATAAACTCGGGAGGTGAGACGCGTTTGTGACGTACATCCGAAAATGACGTGATAGTATATAATATATTATTTCATCAAAATGTCCACAGTTCCCGGGTTTTGTCTACCAAGGTCGACTATTCCCTTTAAAGGGATATTGCCACCTCCGGAGGATTTATAAAAAGCAACTTAAAGGAATGGTGGAGATCAACAATCATGTATGCTCAAGCTCACTCCTGCAGCACCTAAAGCAGTGTATCGGCAAACCATTTTGTATTTATTTCAGACTCCAAAACGTTGGCCCCAGCTGTGCTCAGTACTAGATTCATGATGGCCGCTCTCATCCAGTCTGGCTGTGGTATTGGCGCCCGCCCAAAGCCGAAGCGTAAGAATTCGCCGCGACTTGACCTTGAAAAGTATATCTGTGTTATAAGGTATAGGTCACAACTCCTACGGTCCCAAAGTCGAGCCATATAAATGATTACTGTTTTATTATGAAAGAGGCTAAGGTTGTTGAAAATATAATTAACTGCATGCGCTTTTTAATTTTAAAGTGCACTGACGGAATGGTGATGTTGAGTTTTCAACATTCAAAAGAAAATAACAGTCTGCAAAGAAGTGATTCTAAATAGTGATGTGGCGACTCCAATTTTACGAATGCTTGGCAAGCATGAGTGGTGCAAATGTATTTTTTGATCTAATGGGGGGGGGGGGGAGTTTCGGAAACCAAATTTTGCAGGTGAAATCGGACACGCTTAATCGACCGATACACACCAAAAACTCCATATTGGCCTGCGAGGTAGCAATATCCCTTTAAGAAGAATAAACTAAAAATTAGTATAACCTATAAATAGTATAACCTAATGCTCAAAACACCATCCTTGTGGAGTAATATCTGCATGGTTTGCATATAATTTCCACCAAGCGAAAAGTCATCGATATATACGCCGCCAGGGACCCCAGATGGCACCTATCACTCTAGGACCAACCCGATTTATCGGGCCCGGCGAATTAGAGAACTGCTCCGGGACATGAAGCGATGCCGTGCCATCGGGACCTGTACCCGGATTGAAGGAGCTATTTCAAGGCAGGTCACGCCCGTGTCCCAAAAGCCGCGGGCGGGCGCTGGTCGGCACAGCATTAGTACCCCGACTGGTTGTATATTCTGCAGGCACTGCATGTCCCTGGTAGGAGCCACTCTAGGAAAAAACTGTCAAAGTTTAGATTAGTTCCAAAGACATCTACCAA
Source organism: Chirona hameri (assembly GCA_036785665.1). NCBI lineage: Eukaryota > Metazoa > Arthropoda > Thecostraca > Balanomorpha > Balanidae > Chirona > Chirona hameri. The sequence continues at coordinate 31,267 of JAXIVJ010006723.1, read as the reverse complement.
CATCTTGGTGGACGTTTTTGTCAACTGCGCCACAGTGTGGTATGCGGATTGAAATAAGCATACAGATGTTTGGAGATGCGCACAGACCAAACCATCTCCGGTCCTCATTTTGCATTCATATAGTTATGAACAGTAGGTAAGGACCATTTTCGTAAGGTGAGGTTAACTCTATTAGTGGCAGGGGGAACATATTCTGCCCACCCCTCAGGTTTTTCGCAGATATCTCCCGAACGGCTAGGAGCAGACCTATGAAATTTTGGGACTTTTCCTAGATGAATTCTGCATATGGAGTCAAAATTTTGAGTTCCTAACCTCAACAGAAGTATAAAGGAGTTACATAGGTTTACGATGATTGAAACAAGTGCAAATTAGTTTATTTTAGTGAACTATAATACATATTGCACGGCAGAGGCGGTTTCAGGGACTTGAAAAGGGGAGGTTTATAGGAAGTTATTTTATATATATTTTGCTCCCTGTTTCGCTAACCTGGCACCACCTATGAATTCAATTATGCTTTATAACTGGTGTTTCCGATATCACAATAGCGCACCATTTCATTTATCGAAAAAAACGGCTTTATAAGGCATTTATTTTACCCCAAATTTAGTGACCTGAAAACGCCTATGATTTTGAATTTTCGAAAGTCACCATCATATATCAATCCCCAATTCAATCTCTATCGATCCCCATTAGTTGCGTTGAAATCGGTTGATAAACATGACAGCTGTGTTGGATCACAAATGCCTCTAATATTTGTAGTTTTTGCCCCCCCCCCCGTTGCCCCCCTAACAAAACATTAGATTTTTTTGATTTTTTTAGAAATGTAGATCGTGTTCAGGGAAATCAAACGCCGTTTGATTTGTGAAAATCGGACGGGTAGATCTCGAGATCTCCGGGGGCGGGATCCCCCCTGCCACTAATAGGGGTAGCCAGGAGCCTGCCACTAATAGGGTTAAAGTATATTCGTTGGAAGCGCATGTTTGTACACATTACACTGTTCCATTTTCTTCATTTAAAACAATGAATCCATTAAAAAAAATCGCAAAAAAGCAAAACGAAATACTGGATGGTGATTGGCCGAATTAGTCGTGACGTCATTATATAGCTGTCCGGTTGGAGGCGAATACCGCGGCACATATATTTCGTAAATAACTCGTAAACGAAGACAGGCAGGTCATTGCTACTTCGTGACATTTAAGACAACACAACAGCGGATCGTTTGACACCAAAAAATCGAAAATCGGTCGGTAAATTTCGGAGTTGTGAATTTGAAATAGAAGATGGCGGCGAGAATCGCGGCCGGCGAAGCGATATCTCAGGCACCAGCAATCGGATCGGGATGATTGAAACGCCATTCGGCATCTCTGGGTAACCTGATGTCAGAAACATCTCATTGACCCCATTATGGTGACCTATGCGCCACGGAGAGGTCAAGTTAGGTCACATTCTAACTTGACCTCTCCGTGACGTCATAGGTCACCATAATGGGGTCAATGAGATGTTTCTGACGTCAGGTTACCCAGAGATGCCGAATGTCGTTTCAATCATGCCGATCCGATTGCTGGTGCCCGAGATATCGCTTCGCCGACCGCGATTCTCGCCGCCATCTTCGATTTCAAATTCATATACCTCAAAAATTTACCGACCGATTTTTTTTGTTGTGTCAAACGATCCGCTATTGTGTTGGTTTAAATGTCACGAAGTGGCAATGGCCTGCCTCTCTTCGTTTACGAGGTATTTACGAAAAACATGTGCCGCTGTATTCGCCTCCAACCGGACAGCTATATAGTGACGTCATCACCGGCCCATGCCCTCGGGGTAAACACGGAAATGCTTCGTTTCGAAAATTTAGAGCGAAGTAAGAAATTTGGACTTCGATTTGTGAATGACAAAAGTACATTATTTATTAATTTCATCTGACCCCAACAGGTGTTCCCTATCCTATTCAGCCCCCACCAGTAACAGTTGGCAGCACTCGGGTGTTTGGGCGTTACAAACCTACTACACCATAGGGTTTCATGTTAAATCGATGATGTTCAGACAAGGCTGGCTCGTAACCTATGGTATATATTTTAAATCCGACTTCTGGAACAGATAGCTACAAGCCTTAGCTACAACGTTTATTGTTACCATTTTTCGATATTCCAGGCGGAAAGGGGTTAAATGGGCTTGGGGGTTAAAAAATGTCGGAACGACCGCTGACCGCTTCCAAATGCTACTACAGGTACCGAAATAAACACTACTTCGACTACTATTTCGTAGTAGAATTTAATGACCGCTTCCAAACGCTACTACATGTACTGAAATATACACTACTTCGTATATTTGCTGGAGTTTAATTCAATAAATAAAGATACAATCTATGGAAATATGGAAATACAAGTTATTGCTAGCAAACAATATCTGTAATTTATAATAGACAAAACAATTACGATACAAGTTATATCTTGTCTAATTAATTTGGGCGTTACATTCCTTACTGTTCTACTCGTTGTTCTATTACCCTGGCTTAATCAGTCAGTAGGTCACGTTTGATTGATCGGCACGGGTCACTACGGACTATTATTTATCGCAAGTCGCAAGATTTTCCACACAGAGCAGCGCCAGTGCTGGAAACGCTCCACTTTGGTCAGCGCTCCAAATGAACTGTGTAAATTCAAGGACATCCTGTCACGAATTTGCCACTCGTCGGCTGACGCCGCCGAGTTTTATTTCGCTTGGCTCGCCATCAGACGCGCCAGCTTGTCTGTCCATAAGAGCGTGTACTACACGGGTCCCGACCAGAGTTCGCCATGGACCGGGCTGATCCTATGGGCCATGGGCTGGGCTGGGCTGGGCCATGGCCGGGCCTCAACTTTAAGGAAATCACTGGGCTCCGTGCGGTCCTGGGCCTGATAATTTTGAAGTAATGCGCGCGTCGCACAAGCTCAGGTCAGAGCTCCAAAATATTTTAACCAGCAGTTCACTTCACTTCCATAGCAACACACAGGTGAGTGATATTGAGCTCACCAAAATAAATATTGATGGAATAGTGTATCAACACTCAAATCAATGATAACAGTACTCTCAGAGTTATATGCAATAGTAGTTAGTACCAGCCCCCGCCAAATGTTTGACATTCCTAAGTGATGACGTCACTAAAGTCATGGTCCGTGGCCCTCAACACATGAGCCAACGGGGAAATCGGTGTTTTGGGGATGGCCCCATGAAGATCCTACTGGGAAAATGTTGGCTTGCCTTGCCTTTATAGATTGGTAGAGATGTGCTGATTCCAAAACCGGGTCAGTTTGGTCATATAGTCATATGGGGATAGTCAAATCGTTTTTTTCTTCATATAGTCCAGTCATAAAGTCTTGGTCATACAGCCTTAGTCCAGTCGTACAGCTTCAGAATCAGTGACACGTATGGTCTGCCTAACCTTTTGTTATAGCAACCTTGTTTAGTACTACAGAGTACAGAATAACGACACCTACTAATACTCAGTCATCATGTACATGAACACCTGAGCAGGGGCGTCATGTCCTGCAAATGATTGGTAGGGCCCCAATGCTAACTTTATAGATTTGAAGGTCATTCTTACCATGCAACGTCATAGGCCTAATGTTAAATTGGTAGGGCCCTGCTACTTTGTACATGACTTTAGAATCATGCACAGGAAATTCACAGTTCAAACCCCTGCAAACAGTTTATGGGACTGCAAGTGTTTTAAATGTCGCTGTCAGACATACAGGATTACATCTTACCCAGTTGAGAATATTTTCAATCAATATTTTGATCCGTTTTGTCGAAGCAACACCCCACTCCCGAACGGCCACCAAACAGGTAGTTCACACAGGGCTCAGGGCTTCTAGCTCAAACGTTACATCTTTCAACTCTCCCATTTATTTTATGACGTATGCAGTTTCAAAACGCACCAATTTACATTTGTAACATCTATAGCTAAAAGCTTGCATTTTTATGTTGCATTTCGCGTACATAAATGGAAAAAAGTATTGTATTTGAGCATATTAATGATTACAACTCTCTTTGATATTATAGCTACTGGACAATGGCTACGTCATTAGTTCACAAAGATCAATAATTTGTCGGCATAGATGATATGTGCCTGTTCCAGTGGCGCTTCTAACCTCCTTCAAGTTGCTCCAACTTGCAGTCCTATCCTATTACAGACAGTTGCAAGTTGGAGCAACTTGGAGGAAGTTAGAGGCGCCACTGGAACAGGCCCTTAGGGCCTGTTCGCGTCGCGTATATTTTTTTGGTAGACAAGAAGTGCCACATATTGCTTTGAAATTCGGTGTGGGCATCGACATATATTTTTCTGGACATTAAATTGGGTTGAAAGACGAGGCCATGCTCCGAAACTATGGGACCGATCTGGGTCATTTCTTCACCATTCGATCCAGTGTGACCAAAAACGGTGCCGTTTTGGATTTTATACAGATTGGTCCACCCTTAAGTAGGTCAAATTAGACCAAACCCACCAAAACCGTTTTGGGTGGTTTTGGTCAAATTTGGTCCACTTAAATTGATCCAAAATGGATAAAACTCAGAAAGACACTGTTTTGGACGACGTCAGATCGAATGGTAAAGAAATGACCCAGATCGGTCCCATAGTTTCGGAGCATGGGCTCGTCTTTGAACCCAATTTAATATCCAGAAAAATATATGCTGGGCACCGTCCACTTATCGCTAGATAAGTGGACGGTGCCGACACCTGACAACCCCCCTGAGGTTTTTCTTGCATAACTGTTTATACATGCGGCGCATCTTGCTGTACTTTTGGTAGCTGAGTTTACAACAATTATACGTATGCTGTAAACATTTAATTAAAATTGGTTAAGTAGTTTGGGAGATAATCATGTTTTGATGACGTCATGTTGGTGGAAAAACGATGCATATTTGAAAAATGGTGGAAAACAGAGTTTTAAAAGAAATTTAAAATGCATTTCACCAAAGGTACAAAATGGCATTCTCTTTAAAATGGAAATCTCAGATTTTAAAAACTTTGGGTTTTTGACCCCTAAATTATTTTTTTTTGTTGGGGGGGGGAAATCCATCCAGTTTGGCTGTGATATTGGCGCCCGCCCAAAGCCGAAGCGTCCGAATTCGCCGAGACTTGACCTTGAAAAGTATATCTGTGTTATAAGGTATAGGTCACAACTCCTACGGTCCCAAAGTCGAGCAATAGCAATTATTGCTGTTTTATCATTGAAGAGGCTAAGGTTGTTGAAAATATAATTAACTGAATATGCTTTTTAATTTTAAAGTGCACTGACGGAATGGTGATGTTGAGTTTTAACATTCAAAAGAAAATAACAGTCCGCAAAGAAGTGATTATAAATAGTGATGTGGCGACTCCAATTTTACGAATGCTTGGCAGGCATTAGTGGTGCAAATGTATTTTTTTTTAAAATATAATGGGAGGATTTTCGAAAACCAAATTTTGCAGGTGAAATCGGGCACGCTTAATCGACCGATACACACCAAAAACTCCATATTGGCCAGCGAGGTGGCAATGTCCCTTTAACCCAACAAGAACAATTGGATTGATCTCACGGTGGGCATTTTGTTTTGTGTAGCATTGCAATCATTGGAATTATATAATATGAAGGTCAGTTCATGATTTTAAATGTTATTCCTAGACACATTTCCTGGTTATGACCCCCAATGTAGCGGTTTTCTGGCATTGTTCTGAGTTGTCCTGAAAAAAGAAATTGTGTGCTTAGGTAGGTATACATTGCTTGTCTGCATGAGTGCATAGATTAATGTGCCTACCAATAATTGTCAGCACATTTTGATCTGGGGAAATTGGTTTGGTAGTTTATTCATCATTATTCATTAGTATATCAGTATTGGAGCAGTGGCTGCAGTTATTAGCTTTCGAAAAGCGTCTGTATGGCCGGGCCGGGTCAAATGAAAATTGTACTCCTCCACCAACAACAAAGTAGAATTCCCGTCCTGGGGGCCTGGGAGCCAAATAACCACAGCAGTTGTTGCGCCATAAGCCACAATTATGACGTGCTTGTGGCTTGCCTGTTTTCTTTTGTCAATTTCAACTTATTATTTCTGTTAAGAACCTGCAATTTCTGACAAAACATTGCCAGTGTTTTCTTTTGCCAATTTCAACTTAGTAATTTGCTGGGATAATTATTGCAATTTTTGTGAAAATAAGATATGCTTAATCTGAAGGGGCCCGACGGTCCTGGGCCTCAATATTCTAAATTTGACCGGGCATGGTCCGGGCATAGGCTTGGTGTTCATGGGTCTGGGGTGGGCCGGGCAGGGGGTTGGGTTGGTGGGACCGTGGCGAACACTGCTCCCGACTGCTGGGACCCGTCAGCGACCGTCGGCGTCACTCTGAACAGTGTCTCTGGAACTGCACCAGCCGTGGCCGCCAGTTGTCCCCCAGCGACCGTCGGCGTCACTCTGAACAGTGTCTCTGGAACCGCACCAGCCGTGGCCGCCAGTTGTCCCCCAGCGACCGTCGGCGTCACTCTGAACAGTGTCTCTGGAACTGCACCAGCCGTGGCCGCCAGCTGTCCCCTGCCGTCTGCCAGCCCTGTCCTGCTGGCACGGAGAAAATACAGGCTATAATTTTTTTGACCGGCAATTTGGCATGCCCACCACAAGAGCTTGTCTGCGGGTCATAGTTCTTGCTCGTTTTTCGCACCCTTCTCGTGACCACGAGTCACAAGGGATGCATCAACACACTGTGTCTGCCAACAACAGCGTGAAGACGAGCTGGTTGTTTGCTGTCACTTCAGTGGAGCGGGGGGGGGGGGGAGGGAGCGGAGCTGTTACGATCCTGGTTCCAAGGCAAACCGTAATCGAGAGGCCGCAGACGCTTCGAAACTATATGAACATTTTGGACGTTATCATAGCGATGCGATTGTTTAGTATTTCTGATTTAAAACTCATTGGTACGATTTACGGCAGTGGGCCGGTATACGCTGGGGAGTTCTGTTCTAATAATAAATACAGAACGATGGAACTTACTAAGCAGCACTGAGGCACCAGAATGAGTGTTCATAAAACCAATGTTCCCACAATCATCCGTCTCCGTACCTCACTCTTACGTCGTCCAAGGACAGGCAAATGCGTGAAGTTATATTGTTACAAAGAAACGGAAAGACATAATGTGGAGTTATAGTTTTAATTAATTATTAAACTGGACTTTCTCCACAAGAGTTAAGTCGTTCAGACTCGGAGCTTTCGATATGTATTTACATATCTTCGTCAGCGATCGTTCGTAAGAATTGCGTTAAATAGGGTACAGCGGATTACAGAGCAAAGTTACAGGACCGTTGAATTAAGCAATGGAGACAGCTTAAATACGTGACAGATGTAACCACTATCTTTCTTTAAAAAACACAAACATTTGACTAATAAGTAATGTTACATATGCACAGGCACATATATAATTATAAAACAGTGCTAAATATGCAGAACCATTCGTGATTAATAACAATATTTGAATAACATATATCAGAACACTTGATGCACATTTTCAATGATGACAAAAACGTCGTATAATCGGCAGCCAACGATCCTGTAACAGAGCGCCTGAGTTCCTGTTCACATTCGCGTCGTTTGGAGAGGTCAGGACGACTTCACGTCGTCCCACTGTCCGGATGTAGGCAGATTCTAGCAGAAGTCGCATCTGGTGGTTTGTGGCACGGTTAAGTATCTTGGTGTCGTCGAAAGCTGGAGTGCAGGTACGGTGAGTGCTAAACGCTGAAGTTTTGACCTTCGAGCGGACCAATCCTGTCCAACTGTCTCGGTGCTCTTGAACTCTTGTACCCAGCTCTGTCCGTTTCGCCTATGTAGACAACCGGTTCACCTTCTACTTTGCGGGAGCATTCAATTTGGTAGATCACGTTGCTCTCCTGTTGTTTTGGTAGGTGGTACTTGGCCTTGCTACATAACACGGACCCTACTGTCTGCGATGGCTTGGAGACGAGTTGTATCCCTATCTGCCGCTTGAGCTGGTAAAAGCAGGAGCCAGCAAATGGAACGGAGATACGGACCAGTGGAGGACCGACGCCGGAGCCAGGAGGGGGCGGTAGAGCACGCGCTTACAGCTGAAGGTCTGCACTTGTTTTGTAGATAGTTGAAGAATTGGACTTCATACGTCAGAAATTCCACCAGCATGGCTATCCTCATACATTCATCAACTCAACTATCTACAAAACAAGTGCAGACATCCAGCTGAAAGCGCGTGCGCTTGGTTACATCTGTCACGTATTTAAGCTGTCTCCATTTCTTAATTCAACGGTCCTGTAACTTTGCTCTGTAATCCGCTGTACCCTATTTAACGCAATTCTTACGAACGATCGCTGACGAAGATATGTAAATACATATCGAAAGCTCCGAGTCTGAACGACTTAACTCTTGTGGAGAAAGTCCAGTTTAATAATTAATGTTACAAAGAAAGTTAACATGTATTCTTTTCGCACATTTAAACAATAACAGCACACGTACCCCGAGATCAGATTCAACCAAGTTCCTTTTTCCAGGTCAACCACCCCCATCGATCCGCATTTTCACAAATCACCGTGATCGTGCGACAAAATCCCTGGTCTCCTTTCGCTGCAGATATCATATCTGTAACACCGTCCCCTTCTCAGCTTTCTAACCATCCCGGAGAAAGCTTTAACTTGACCCATGATACGGCTTTAAGCGGTTCCTATGTATGTACAACAATTGTTTTGCCATAGTTACCGTCCCTCACCCGGTACACAACATCGTTTATGCGGGTAATACTCACGTAAGGTCCTTTCCAAGGACATGTTAGCTTTGAATATACTCCTTTCTTGCGCTGTGGGTTGTACGGCCAAACAGAATCCCCGGGTCATATTGTCAGCTTTCTGCTATCTCTCGGAATCGAAAGTAACATAGGCCAATTACGTTATTTATTGTTCATTACTGCCGTTTTGTAAACTTCTTATCACCTCCTAACCCGCGCACTGCAGGGGGGTTGATCCCCCCTCAGGTTTTTCGCAGGTAGCAAAAAACGGCGGCGCTGCGCGCCGCCGGGTTTTGGCACACCTGTTAGGACATCAATTGCGTACACTTTGAAGAAAAAAATCACCTCGGGTCATCTCAGGTCAGGTCACCAGACCAGTGGCCTTTCTCATAAAGGTTTGGTAGTACAATTTTGTAGTATAGTTGTAAGATTGTGTAGTAAAGTTGTAAAATTGTGTTTCATAAAGCAAAAACTACTACTTACTACACTCGAGACTTTACAACTTTACAACTCTACAATGTTACTACTAGTTAGTAAGAAAATTGACGCGTTCTGTTTCATAAAGGTCAGCTGATTTTCCGACGGTAGTAGAGTTGTAAAAAATATTTACAACTCTACTACCAAATAAACACATGCTCCTTTCCGTAGTAAAAACTTATGGACCAGCCAGTCTTGATCTCGCCCTATACCTACCACTCGTGAACGGTATGGAAGATGAGAGAAGAGAGAGAGGAGAAGAAACAGACGAATATTTAGAGAACGGATGAACATGACGTGGGATGTGCCTGAATCATTTAGGTGAGTTTTTCGCTGTACGGCTGTAGCAGTGATGTTTGGTGGAAATGTTGGCATGATATTGGCAATGAGATTATTTACTTAACGTTATCATCATAAGCAGGTAATTATGATATATACTTTTGAAGCACAACAAAATTTATGGTTTCTTCAATCAACATAAATGTCCTTTATCCATCTTTGTCCATAAATATCCTTTTGTAATGTTCTTGACTACTACCTTTTAAGTTTGGCTATTTTAAATTGTTTCGTTTGTTCTTTAGGTTTGTTGTTTTCGTTTTCATACAATGATATATTTCCTTTTAAAAATATTAGAATGCTTTTTCGTATTTCGTTTCATTTTTACCAATATATCACAGCAATTTATAAAGTCCTTGCTTTGTCTTTCACGCAGCCGATTACTATCATGCCATTTTTACTAACCTACAACAATACGAAGTACTATGCTTTATGAAACACGCGACAGTAGTAAGTAGTAAACTTGAAACTACAATTCTACTACAGTAGTAAGATTGTGAAAATTATTTATGAAAAAGGCTACTGGTCAAGTAACCCCACCTCCAATTTTTTTTTGCAGTTGTGCCAAAGCCAGAGTTTATCACCGATCAGTTTGAAACGTACAGGATGTCATGAGGGCATACGTACTTACAATTAGTTTATCTCGGAATTTTGATATCGGTGACCTAAGGTTAGGTCAATTTCGTAACCTCCCATAATAAGTCAATGGGGAAATATACAAATGCTTCCCATTTCAAGGATATGCATGATGTTAGTCCAATTACTTATGGATCATGTTATTATCGGATATGCTTGATGATCCAAGTGTAAGTTTTGTCCAGTGACCCCTATGGGGTCATTTGAGGTCATGCGAGGTCACCATCACTTTTTTGTCAATAACTCCCGACATAATGAAGATAGAGAAATAGAAAGTAAAACAGACAGCAATGTGTTTGTCTCGTCGAGACACGTATTCCCATATGCAACATGCCCTATTTGGGTCACCATTTGACCTTGACCTTAGGTCAAATTTTTAAGTTGACTTAACAAGGTCACCATGTATATCATTCGAAGCGCCTTTACGAGATAAACATAATGGCGTAAACATTTTTCCGTTATCGTTATTAAGTAAAAAGTTAATAGCGAAAAACTGGGGGAAACATGGACAATTTGACCTTTGATGACCTCTGGTGACCTCAATTTTGACCTGACCTAAAAAAAATACTGAAATACTTTCGATAGAACTTGTATCAAGCTATCAAATACCGTTTTCCGATTATCGCTGCGTAGCCTAGTTTTCGAGATCTCACGGGGGGCGGAAATAAACCCCCTTGCAGTTTGTGGTCGGCGCAAACCCCCTGCAGTGCGCGGGTTAACCCTATTCCCTGCGGGGGCAGATTCTGCTCCCCGGTAGTTTTTGCACCTGCCGCTTCTAAACCGTTAGGCCTAGCGTCCTGAAACTTTGTGACTTTTCCCAGAATTGAATGGCGCGTGTTGTCAAAATTTTGAAAAAATCGGTCCAGCAGAGGCGGTTCCAGGCTCCTGTTTTGGGGAGGGTGTTACGAATGCGGTTTTGCGGCGCATACTTTCTTCGTGGTTTGCAGTGCAATAAATGCGTCAGAAACAATTTAAATGCAATATGCATCATAGATACTGGGATTGTACATATTGGTGGGGCAGAGGCGCACTCAGGATAAAAAAATGGGAGGCGATACCCACCCTCAAATTAGATTCAACTTCAAAGGAGTAAGATGATAAAAGCGTTATGCGCATGGTGCCCCCATGTTTTTTCCTGGATCCGCCTATGCGCAATATATCAAATTTAACAAATTACAGCATATAAAGCCCACATGTGACGTTCATGTCCCAAACAATCACGAACAGCACATTTTTTTCTAAGAAATTCCCCCATTTTACATTCCCTGAATACGCCTATTATTTTTTTTTGTCTTTTGATATATTAAAGACCAGTACATTTGAAGCTCAAAAACGTTTGGGGCATGACAATCGGTCGAGCTACACGACCGCAATGACCTTTAAAAAAACACCCAAAATTTTCGGATTTTTTGCCCCCTGGCCCCCATTTTTAAACAAAACACAAATTTCGGGGTCCAAAAACAGAGATATTGTCATGACGCATCGAATGGCGTTTTCCCCCATCAAAATCTACAGAGCGGTTCTCGAGATCTCGGGGGGGAGAATCTACCCCCCGCAGGTTAACGTAATTCTGGCCGCCCGCAGAGAATAGGGTTAAGGCTTACGTTATATTGAACCCCACGTCTGACACCAAATGCTACAAAGAAAGTTAACATGTATTATTTTCGCACATTTAAACAATAACAGCACAAGTACCCCGAGATCAGATTCAACCAAGTTCCTTTTTCCAGGTCAACCACCCCTATCGATCCGCATTTTCACAAATCACCGTGATCGCTCGACAAAATCCCTGGTCTCCTTCCGCTGCGGATATCATATATGTAACACTATTGTACCAACCCACACCTACACTACTGTACCTACACTATTGTTGATATTAGCGGAGAGGCCCCTCAAACATCACCCCTAAGTTACTTGGTCAGGCAGACCGCCTGACTATCGCTCCAGTTTTCCGACGTCTTATATAACATATACACTTTCTCTTGCTGACCCGATACACGTGACAGTGGCGACTGGTACTTTCACACAGGGAATATTTGTTCCCCAACACCCTTCCCCCATGAGACAAATGCCCCCTTTTCACCCTCGCACACGGATATATCAAACGTGACAATAATTAAAAACACCACAGCCATGACAATACACGCCAAACTATTTACACCCTGCGTTCGGGACCCACGCACATACACACTATCACAGCAACTTCTGCGTCACCCCGCGACCGCCCCGCTCCTTCACCTCGGTGCCCCGTCTTCACCATCTGCACCGCGCCAATCTTTTCGATTCATCCGGAACATCACCAGGAGCGAAGTCGGCGCACCGCCGGACTCGCGTGCCGCCGGTGACGTCATTAACTTCTTGGGATAAGGCCGTCCGTCTGCCTGTGGCGCCCTGTGTGCTGGGTCCACCGCCGTAGGCGGTGCCGGCACGCCTCCGAGACTCGGCACGGGACCCCACGTTCCGCAGCCGCCGCATAGCACGGATACCGCAGGGTAGTCGTCATCGGGGTAGTCCCCAAGGATCTGGGTCATGATGTTGAGACTGGAGGGTGACGTCATCTTCTGGAATGAAAGGAACATAAACTGGCGTTCCCGCGCACTGCAGGGGCTTTGCGCAAAACACGAACTGCAGGGGGGTTGATTTCCGCCCCCCTGAGATCTCGAAAAATACGCTACGTAGCGAGAAGTGGAAAACGGCATTTGATAGCTTGATACAAGTTCTATCGAAAGTATTTCAGTATTGTTTTAGGTCAGGTCAAAATTGAGGTACCAGAGGTCATCAAAGGTCAATTTTTTTCAGGTTTTTTCCTGTTCTAGGACATCGCTCCAGAAATTCCCATATATCTCAGAAACTATGCTAGTTAGAAACAAACGGAAAAAAGCAAACGCCAGCCAGTGAAATTATCAATCGGTAAGGTGTCCTCCAATTTGATATCAAGTCAATATTTGAGGCTCCAGTGGTTAAAAAAGAAAAAAATGTTTTTTTTTTGCTAAATCGTTTTTCGCTATTAACTTTTTACTTAATAAAGGTAACGGAAAAGTGTTTACGCCATTGTGTTTATCTGGTCAAGGCGCTTTTCATGATACATATGGTGACCTTGTTAAGTTAACTTAAAAATTTGACCTCAGGTCAAGGTCAAGTGGTGACCCAAGTAGGGCATGTTGCATATGGAAAGACGTGTCTCGACGAGAGAAACACATTGATGTCTATTTTACTTCTCTATCTTCATTATGTCGGGGGTTATTGACAAAAAAGTGATGGTGACCTCACATGACCTCAAATGACCCAATAGGTCACTGAAGAAAACTTACACTTGGATCATCAATAATATCCTACAATAACATGATCCAGAAGTAATTGGACTAATATCATGCATATCCTTGAAATAGCAAGCATTTGTATATTTCCCCATTGACTTATTATGGGGAGGTTACGAAATTGACTTGACCTTAGGTCACCGATATCAAAATTCCGAGATAAACGAATTGTAAGTACTTATGCCCTTATGACATCCTGTAAGTTTCAAACCGATCGGTGAAAAGCTCTGGCTTTGGCAAAACTGCAAACATTTTTGGAGGTCGGGTCACTTGACCTGGTCTGGTGACCTGACCTGAGATGACCCGAGGTTATTTTTTTTCTTCAAAATGTGCGCAATTGATGTCCTAACAGGTGTGCCAAAACCCGGCGGCTCTGCGCGCCGCCGTTTTTTCGCTATCTTTGACAAACCTGAGGGGGGGGGGACGGAAATCAACCCCCTGCAGTGCGCGGGTTAAGCATTAATCCCGACTATTTAATTTGCTACTTTGCTCCCTTCTGTCTTATTGTATCTCTCCATTTTGTACCTACCCCAGCGGGCCTTCATACATCATATAAGCCACCTTGCAATCTCAAAGTCACGCGCTATAGGGCACCACCGGGCGCGACAGGCGCCCCGAACGCGTGAACTGGGGAGAAGGGGAGGACCATCCCATCATCTTCTCCTCCCGCCTCGGGGTCACGGGTGGAGTTACCGCCCACCCGCACGTACCCCAGCTGGTCCCTGGTTGCCCGGGCCAGGCACACCGCCTAGTCAGCCTATCATCAGTGGATCTGGGTCCCTTACTGGACCAGGCGTCCGCAACCCCGACTCGGTGGACCTGTTTCCCGTGAGCCGTGCAGCTCCGATCCCCCCCGATCCATCTACGGGATTCGGCCCTCGGTATGGCTTCATGTGATTATAGTGCAGCACCTTCTGCGTCCCGTATCACTCCGAAGTCGATACACGACACCGCATGGATCCGTCGGCCCCAGCACAGTCCAAGGGCCTTGTACCTCAACCCTAATTTGGGCTTGCCGCCCGTTGCCGCCTGCAAATCTGACCCACACCCTGTCCCCTGGGCGGTAGTTCTCCAGCCGTTCTGCAGCGTTGTATCTGCGTGCTGCTTTCTCGGCTGCACGCGTCAGGTTACTCATCACCAGGGCGTATGCCTTCTTGATGGCATTAAGTCGGTCCTCCAGGTAGCTTTTCACCTGGATTACCTCTGCTGGCTTTCCGTACTCAATGTCCAACGGGGCGCGGGGCTTGAATCCGTGCACCATGCAGAAGGGTGTGTCCAGTGAAGGTATGGACAGAAGAATTATATGCAAAAGCACACGGCTGTGCCTTCTCCCAATTCAACCCTTCACTGTCGATGTACTTGCTCATCATATCCTTCAGGGTCCTGTTGAACCTTTCGAACATTCCGTCACTTTGGGGGTGGTACGGCGTGGTGCTCGTCTTCCGGATCCCCAGTCTCTCGCACATGGTTCGGAGCAGGCGCGACTCAAACTGTCTCTCCTGGTCGGAATGCACACGCCCCGGGACTCCGAAGGAGTATACCCACTCCAGAAGCGCATCCAGCACCGTTTCCGTCTTCTGATACCTCAGAGGATAGACACGAACACATTACTAAAATAGTCCGTGATGACCATCGCATGCTTGTTACCCACGTGTGTCGTAGGCATTGCGGTTCGGAGACGGCTCCGACGCCGTCTCCGTCTCCATCGGAGCCATCATACTGGGCCCAGGTGTCCACGGCCGCTGGCACAGTAAACACGACTCGCAAAACGAGAGTATGTCGCTGCTCATCCGTAGTGAAGCGTCGTCGCACGCGCTGCACGGTACCGCCTCCAGCCCATGTGACCGCTGGTGGGGTGATCGTGGGCCATCTCCATGATCCCCGCTCGTAGTTCATCGGGGGCGGCCGCCCTGAAGTCTCCCGTCCGCGATACCGATAACGCCGTCCATAATTTTCACTTTCTGACGATGGGGCCGCAACACTTTTCCCCACTCCATGGCGCTTCGGGTCTGGCGTGCCGCCCTGAAGTAAGCAGGCGCGGATACACTGTAGCCATCTCCTGGGCCCGCCGCATATCGATATTACCCGTCATTATGAATAGGGGGACCGGACCGGCCCGCTCCTCGTGCTAGCGACTCGGGTGAGGGTACTACTGCCGCTGGCACACGGTGTAGGCGCACCGCCTTGCACTGGGACAGTCTCAGGCCCCTCACCCGGCGTCGCCGGACTGGGCACCGAGTCACCATGCTCCGTCCACTGGCTTCACTACGGATGAGCAGCGACATACTCTCGTTTTGCGAGTCGTGTTTACTGTGCCAGCGGCCGTGGACACCTGGGCCCAGTATGATGGCTCCGATGGAGACGGATACGGCGTCGGAGCCGTCTCCGAACCGCAATGCCTACGTCACACGTGGGTAACAAGTATGCGATGGTCATCACGGACTATTTTAGTAATGTGTTCGTGTCTATCCTCTGAGGTATCAGAAGACGGAAACGGTGCTGGATGCGCTTCTGGAGTGGGTATACTCCTTCGGAGTCCCGGGGCGTGTGCATTCCGACCAGGGGAGACAGTTTGAGTCGCGCCTGCTCCGAACCATGTGCGAGAGACTGGGGATCCGGAAGACGAGCACCACGCCGTACCACCTCCAAAGTGACGGAATGTTCGAAAGGTTCAACGGGACCCTGCAGGATATGATGAGCAAGTACATCGACAGTGAAGGGTTGAATTGGGAGAAGGCACAGCCGTGTGCTTTTGCATATAATTCTTCTGTCCATACCTTCACTGGACACACCCTTCTGCATGGTGCACGGATTCAAGCCCCGCGCCCCGTTGGACATTGAGTACGGCAGACCGGCAGAGGTAATCCAGGTGAAAAGTTATCTGGAGGACCGACTTAATGCCATCAAGAAGGCATAGAAGGTGATGAGTAACCTGACGCGTGCAGCCGAGAAAGCAGCACGCAGATACAACGCTGCAGAACAGCTGGAGAACTACCGCCCAGGGGACAGGGTGTGGGTCAGATTTGAAGGCGGCAACGGGCGGCAAGCCCAAATTAGGGTTGAGGTACAAGGCCCTTGGACTGTGCTGGGGCCGACGGATCCATGCGGTGTCGTGTATCGACTTCGGAGTGATACGGGACGCAGAAGGTGCTGCACTATAATCACATGAAGCCATACCGAGGGCCGAATCCCGTAGATGGATCGGGGGGATCGGAGCTGCACGGCTCACGGGGAACAGGTCCACCGAGTCGGGGTTGCGGACGCCTGGTCCAGTAAGGGACCCAGATCCACTGATGATAGGCTGACTAGGCGGTGTGCCTGGCCCGGGCAACCAGGGACCAGCTGGGGTACGTGCGGGTGGGCGGCAACTCTCTACCCGTGACCCCGAGACGGGAGGAGAAGATGATGGGATGGTCCATGGTCCTCCCCCTCTCCCCAGTTCACGCGTTCGGGCGCCTGTCGCGCCCGATGGTGCCCTATGGCGCGTGACTTTGAGATGGCAAGGTGGCTTATATGATCTATGAAGGCCCGCTGGAGTAGGTACAGAATGGAGAGATACTATAAGACAGAAGGGAACAAAGTAGCAAATTAAATAGTCGGGATTAATGCTTAAAGGAACGCCAGTTTAATATTCCTTTCATTCCAGAAGATGACGTCCCCCTCCAGTCTCAACATCATGACCCAGATCCTTGGGGAATAACCCGATGGCGACTCCCCTGCGGTATCTGTGACATGCGGCGTCTGCGGAACCTGGGGTCCCGTGCGAGGGTGCCTTTGGAGACAGTGGCGTCGCCACAAAACTTCGCCACTGAGTGTGTGTGTGTGTGGGGGGGGGGGGGGGGGGTAGCCCCAGGGGCGTATTTAGGGGGGGGGGGGGGGTAAGGTCAGGTGCCGCCCTCAGACTAGATGCTGCATTCAGGCCAGGTGCTGCCTTCAACCCAGGTACCCACCTTCAGGCCAGGGTGCCGCCTTCAGACTAGATGTCACCCTCAGACCAGGTGTCGGCTGTCGCCCTCAGACTAGATGTCACCATCCGACCAGGTGCTGCCCTCAGGCCCAACAGGGCGCAGGGCCCAGTAGGACCCTGGAATGCCGGCAGGCGCCCTTCCTTCTACAGGGACGGCTAAAGAGAGCGGCCTGGAGTGACCTGGAATGGTGCCGGCCTCCCTCAGACCATACCAGGTGATGGTCGTCAGACCAGGTGCCGCCCTCAGACGAAGTGCCGCCCTTAGACCAGGTGCTTCCCTCTGGCCAGGTGCCCGCCCTCAGGTCAAGTGCCGCTGGTGCATTTTTTGGAGGCTAGAGAGAACAGGAGCAGGGTGCATTTCGGCAGACCTCATGGGTGGAGGTAGGGCTGATTGTGGACAAGCCTGTGTGCGGGGCGGGGCGGAGTTCCGCATGATTGGGACTTCGGCAGACCGGGGAATAGGGCAGGGTTGATTTTTGTGAAGCCGGGAACGGGGGGTGGATTTCGGCTGGCCCGAGTGCAAAATTGGATGTTTGCCATCCACTTCTTTAACTCGGGTGTTGTGCTTTATCGCGATCATTCCTCAGGTTTGCTCTATCCCATTCATGAATGGAAAAGAAATGAAGGCCTCTTTATTGCCATAATTTTGACTTTGGTGTGTCTTTTAATTTCATATTTTTTTTCTTCATTTGTTCACAAATCCTGGTCAATTCACGAATTCAAAAGTTAAACAATATTCGAGAATATCATCAATTAGGAAAGAACAGTTAATTTAAGTTATCGATTTTATTGTATAATGTATTTTCCTTAACTTCTTTGCTATTTTGCTATTTTTATAATTTACCCCGCACAACAACGCCTTTCGCTGACGGCACTGGCGGATCCAGGGGGGGGGGCATCAGGGGCAAATGCCCCTCCTCACAGGAATCTTGGTGGGGGTCATTCAATAGAAGTATGCGTTCCCTGTGCTGAACGTGAAAAAAATGATCTTAGGAGAAAACTTTATGAAAACGCAAGTTTTTTATCGAGTGATTGAATGCAATGCAAGCAGTCTCTGGCGACACTTAAACCCGCGCCCCGCTGGGGGGGGGGGGGGGCTCAGCCCCCCCCCCCCTCCCAGATTGTCTCAATAACTTGAACACCATATATGAACGTGAAACTTTCAGTACCTTATGCTGCACCTATTAGACGTCTTACCAAATTAGAATGACATTGTTATAGTGTTTTGGGGAGATGACGTTTTAATAACGTCATGTCATGCCATTTTTGGTGGAAAAACGATAAATGT
>JAXIVJ010006723.1:0-5000 GCA_036785665.1 Chirona hameri | reverse complement strand
CCCCCCCCCCCCCACACACACTACACACACTCAGTGCGGCGAAGTTTTTGTGGCGACGCCACTGTCTCCAAAGGCACCCTCGCACGAGGACCCCAGGTTCGCGCAGACGCCGGCATGTCACAGATACCGCAGGGGGAGTCGCCATCGTGGGTTATTCCGCAAGGATCTGGGTCATGCATGTTGAGACTGGAGAGGGTGGGACGTCATCTTACTGGAGATGAAAGGAATATTAAACTGGCGTTCCTTTAAGCATTAATCCCGACTATTTAATTTGCTACCTTTGTTCCCTTCTGTCTTATAGTATCTCTCCATTCTGTACCTACTCCAGCGGGCCTTCATAGATCATATAAGCCACCTTGCCATCTCAAAGTCACGCGCCATAGGGCACCTATCGGGCGCGACAGGCGCCCGAACGCGTGAACTGGGAGAGAGGGGGAGGACCATGGACCATCCCATCATCTTCTCCTCCCGTCTCGGGGTCACGGGTAGAGAGTTGCCGCCCACGCCCGCACGTACCCCAGGCTGGTCCCTGGTTGCCCGGGCCAGGGCACACCGCCTAGTCAGCCTATCATCAGTGGATCTGGGTCCCTTACTGGACCAGGGCGTCCGCAACCCCCGACTCGGTGGGAGACCTGTTCCCCGTGAGCCGGTGCAGCTCCGATCCCCCCGATCCATCTACGGGATTCGGCCCTCGGTATGGCTTCATGTGATTATAGGTGCAGCACCTTCTGCGTCCCGTATCACTCCGAAGTCGATACACGACACGCGCATGGATCCGTCGGCCCCAGCACAGTCCAAGGGCCTTGTACCTCAACCCCTAATTTGGGCTTGCCGCCCGTTGCCGCCTTCAAAATCTGACCCACACCCCTGTCCCCTGGGCGGTAGTTCTCCCAGCTGTTCTGCAGCGTTTGTATCTGCGTGCTGCTTTCTCGGCTGCACGCGTCAGGTTACTCATCACCTTCCTATGTCGCTTCTTGGATGGCATTTGAAGTCGGTCCTCCAGATAACTTTTCACCTGGACTTACCTCTGCCGGGTCTGCCGTGTACTCAATGGTCCAACGGGGCGCGGGGCTTGAATCCGTGGCACCATGCAGAAGGGTGTGTCCAGTGAAGGTTATGGACAGAAGAATTATATGCAAAAGCACAACGGCTGTGGCCTTCTCCCAATTCTCAACCCTTCACTGTCGATGTACTTGCTCATGCATAGTCCTGCAGGGGTCCCGTTGAAACCTTTCGAACATTCCGTCACTTTGAGAGGTGGTACGGCGTGGGTGCTCGTCTTCCGGATCCCCAGTCTCTCGCACATGGTTCGGAGCAGGCGCGACTCAAACCTGTCTCCCCTGAGGTCGGTAATGCACACAGCCCCCGGGGACTCCGAAGGGAGTATAGACCCACTCCAGAAGCGCATGCCAGCACCGTTTCCGTCTTCTGGATACCTCAGAGGATAGACACGAACACATTACTAAAATAGTCCGTGATGACCATCGCATACTTGTTACCGGCACGGTGTGACGTAGGCATTGCGGGTTCGGAGACGGCTCCGACGCCGTATCCGTCTCCATCCGGAGCCATCATACTGGGCCCAGGTGTCCACGGCCGCCTGGCACAGAGTAAACACGACTCGCAAAACGAGAGTATGTCGCTGCTCATTCCGTAGTGAAAGCCAGTGGACGGGAGCATGGTGACTCGGTGCCCAGTCCGGCGGACGCCGGGTGAGGGGGCCTGAGACTGTCCCAGTGCAAGGGCGGTGCGCCGTACAACCGTGTGCCAGCGGGGCAGTAGTACCCTCACCCGAGTCGCTAGCACGAGGAGCGGCCGGTCCGGTCCCCCCTATTCATAATGACGGGTAATATCGAGATATGCGGCGGGGCCCAGGAGATGGCTACAGTGTATCCGCGCCTGCTTACTTCAGGGGCGGCACGCCAGACCCGAAGCGCCATGGAGTGGGGAAAAGTGTTGCGGCACCCATCGTCAGAAAGTGAAAATTATGGACGGCGTTATCGGTATCGCGGACGGGAGACTTCAGGGCGGCCGCCCCCGATTGAACTACGGAGCGGGGGGATCATGGAGATGGCCCACGATCACCCCACCAGCGGTCACATGGGCTGGAGGCGGTAACCGGTGCAGCGCGTGCGTACGACGCTTCACTACGGATGAGCAGCGACATACTCTCGTTTTGCGAGGTCGTGTTTACTGTGCCAGCGGCCGTGGACACCTGGGCCCAGTAGTGATGGCTTCCGATGGAGACGGAGACGGCGTCGGAGCCGTCTCCGCGAACCTGCAATGCCTACGACACACGTGGGGTAACAAGCATGCGAATGGTCATCACGGACTATTTTAGTAATGTTGTTCGTGTCTATCCTCTGAGGTAATCAGAGAAGACGGAAACGGTGCTTGGATGCGCTTCTGGAGTGGGTATACTCCTTCGGAGTCCCCGGGCGTGGCGTGTGCATTCCGACCAGGAGAGACAGGTTTGGAGTCGCGCCTGCTCCGAACCATGTGCGAGAGAGACTGGGGATCCGGAAGACGAGCACCACGCGTACCACCCCCAAAGTGACGGAATGTTCGAAAGGTTTCAACAGGACCCTGAAGGATATGATGAGCAAGTACATCGACAGTTGAAGGGGTTGAATTGGGAGAAGGCACAGCCGTGGTGCTTTTTGCATATAATTCTTCTGTCCATACCTTCACTGGACACAACCCTTCTGCATGGTGCACGGATTCAAGCCCCGCGCCCCGTTGGACATTGTAGTAGCGGAAAAGCCAGCAGAGGTAATCCAGGTGAAAAGCTCTACCGTGGAGGACCGCGACTTAATGCCATCAAGAAGGGCAAGTACGCCCTTGGTGATGAGTAAACCTGACGCGTGCAGCCGAGAAAGCAGCACGCAGATACAACGCTGCAGGAACGGCTGGAGACTACCGAGCCCAGGGGGACAGGGTGTGGGTCAGATTTGCAGGCGGGCAACGGGCGGCAAGCCCAAATTAGGGTGTGAGGTACAAGGCCCTTGGAACTGGTGCTGGGGCCCGACGGATCCATGCGGTGTCGTGTATGCGACTTCGGAGTGATACGGGACGCAGAAGGTGCTGCACTAGTAATCACATGAAGCCATACCGAGGGAGCCGAATCCCGTAGATGGATCGGGGGGGATCGGAGCTGCACGGCTCACGGGAAACAGGTCCACCGAGTCGGGGTTGCGGACGGCCTGGTCCAGTATAGGGACCCAGATCCCACTGATGATAGGGCTGACTAGGCGGTGTGCCTGGCCCGGGCAACCAAGGGACCAAGCTGGGGTACGTGCGGGTGGGCGGTAACTCCACCCGTGACCCCGAGGCGGGAGGAGAAGATGATGGGATGGTCCCTCCCCTTCTCCCCAGTTCACGCGTTCGGGGCGCCTGTCGCGCCCGGTGGTGCCCTATAGCGCCGTGACTGTTGAGATTGCAAGGTGGCTTATATGATGTATGAAGGCCCGCTGGGGTAGGTACAAAATGGAGAGATACAATAAGACAGACAGGAGGAGCAAAGTAGCAAATTAAATAGTCGGGATTAATGCTTAACCCGCGCACTGCAGGGGGTTGATTTCCGTCCCCTCCCCCCCTCAGGTTTGTCAAAGATAGCGAAAAAACGGCGGCGCGCAGAGTCCGCCGGGTTTTGCACACGACCTGTCTAGGGACATCAATTGCGCACATTTTGAAGAAAAAAAATAACCGTCGGGTCATCTCAGGTCAGGTCACCAGACCAGGTCAAGTGACCCGACCTCCAAAAATGTTTGCAGTTTTGCCAAAGCCAGAGCTTTTCACACGATCGGGTTTGAAACTTACAGGAGTGTCATAAGGGCATAAGTACTTACAATTCGTTTATCTCGGAATTCTTGATATCGGGTGACCTAAGGTCAAGTCAATTTCGTAACCTCCCCATAATAAGTCAATGGGGAACATATACAAATGCTTGCTATTTTCAACGGATATGCACTGATATTAGTCCAATTACTTCTGGATCATGTTATTGTAGGGATATCTATTGATGATCCAAGTGTAAGTTTTTTCTTCAGTGACCTATTGGGTCATTTGAGGTCATGTGAGGTCACCATCACTTTTTTTGTCAATAACCCCCACGACATAATGAAGATAGAGAAGTAAAATAGACATTCAATGTGTTTCTCTCGTCCGAGACACGGTCTTTCCATATGCACAACATGCCCTACTTGGGTCACCACTTGACCTTGACTCTGAGGTCAAAATTTTTTAAGTTAACTTAACAAGGTCACCATATGGTATCATGAAACAGCGCCTTTGACCAGATAAACACAAGTGGCGTAAACACTTTTTCCGTTACCTTTATTAAGTAAAAAAGTTAATAGCGAAAAACGATTTAGCAAAAAAAAAAAACATTTTTTTTCTTTTTTAACCACTGGAGCCTCAAATATTGACTTGATATCAAGATTGGAGGAGTCACGCTTACCGATTGATAATTTCACTGGCTGGCGTTTGCTTTTTGTCCGTTTGGTTTTCTAACTAGGCATAGTTTCTGAGATATATGGGGAATTTCTGGAGCGATGTCCTAGAACAGGAAAAAACCTGAAAAAAATTGACCTTTGTGATGAGCCTCTGGTACCTGTCAATCTTTGACCTGACCTAAAACAATACTGATATAGCTTTCGATAGAACTGTGTATACAGCTATCAAATGCCGTTTTCCACTTCTCGCTACGTAGCGTATTTTTCGAGATCTCAGGGTGGGCGGAAATCAACCCCCCTGCAGTTCGTGTTTTGCGCAAAGCCCCTGCAGTGCGCGGGAAGCGCCAGTTTATGTTCCTTTCATTCCAGAAGATGACGTCACCCTCCAGTCTCAACATCATGACCCAGATCCTTGGGGACTACCCCGATGACGACTACCCTGCGGTATCCGTGCTATGCGGCGGCTGCGGAACGTGGGGTCCCGTGCCGAGTCTCGGAGGCGTGCCGGCACCGACCTACGGCGGTGGACCCAGCACACAGGGGCGC